>VYZT01052889.1:10853-108012 GCA_013400735.1 Pomatostomus ruficeps
CACTTAAATCCAGTCTCTGGAGAGCAATCAAATCCTTCCCACCCAGCCAGGTCATGGTAACCATGCTGAAAGAGAGTCTACTGGTGATGGTATAGTTTACTACATTTTCCCTGCATGGATTGAAAACTGGTTGTGACAGGGGAGAACAGAAAAGCTCACCCAAAAGGCATTTTTCTGCAATCCCCTCCAGCTGACTTGTTTGTAAGGGACAATTTGTCCATTCATCATGGAGAGGGTGATTCACTCCTGTTACACAGGGATCTTAGTGCACATAAATGATATTGTTTCTAACTGACAACCTGTCAGAGACTGTGAACTTGCTGGCTGGGTGACAAGAAGCTGCCAGTTTGTCCTTCAGGGCAGTGTGTATTACACACTTGGCAGTAAGGAACACAAGTGAGATGCTGCCCCTACAGCCCTGACACAAGTTTGAGGTACCTATGAAAGCCTAAGTAGATGTAGCAGTAGATTTGTTGGACATAAACACAGGTTTCCCCAGGACAGAAATTATATCCTGATCATCAACAAAAGCAGCTCATTGCCTTCAGGTATTATCACAAACGGAGAAAGAAGGAAATCCCCTTTTGAATATTGAGCAGATATTTACTTAGAGACCAGTCCAGCCTCTGATAACCTTATTCGTCTCCAGTCAAACCTACAGACAGTCAAAATGGGAGCAGTGACAACACTGCCTTCCTGGAAGCCAATTTTGCAGCTGCACAAGATTCCAAATAGACGCTGTTTGCCACATGCTATAATTCAACATAAAAGTATGTTTAGCATAACTGGATAAATATTCATGACTCTCATACTCAGCAGGTACACCCAAGATGATAAACTCAAAAATCAGAAAAAGTACTAAGTAAATTTCTTAAAACAAGAAATCAATAGTATTTAAATTGACATCAAGGGATGCCACGGAGTAAATAGATTATTACACAAAAAGTGTCAAAACCCATGCATGTTAAAAATAAGAGTCACACGAAGCTGTGGAAATAAACAACGAGATTTTACAACCTGTATAGTTTTTTCCAGCTCTCCTTCTCATATTACTGCACCTGTCATCATAATCATACAGAGAAGATAAAAATTTCTTTTTCTGAAATGTGTACCTGAAGATTCAAACATTGTAAATCTCTTTAAATATGCTGCTTACAGTCATCAGTATCATGTACTCAGGTACACCCCTTTCCACCAGTGCTTCATTTACACTTTCAGTCTGAGTTTCCTCTCCATTTCACACACTCTAACAGAGCCAATCACTATTTGTTACACAATGGAAGAACACATTAAGAATAGTTCTCAAGCTTTGTTTTGAACACTAACATGGCCCAACAAAATAGCATCAACTACAATAACATTTTCTATTTACACAGACAAGTAGCTCCCATTCATATACCACATTTCTCTTAGGAGTAATTCTGATTTCCTAAAATGACAAGTTTACAAATCTTACTGCAATTGCTCTGCATCATTAGCTTGCCAAGAATTTCATTTCATCAGAGTATCCAAGGCTAAGGACATGTCAAAACGGAGAAGTTAATCAACACACACAGCTTACAGAGTGATACTCAACAAGGAACAATGACCTGTATCACCATGACTATTCAATTGAGCATACAACTCTCTATCAGCCCAGGATGGAAAAATAAACAAAACCAACACAGAAATGACTGCCTTAAATAACATCAATCAAACCTACTTTAATATCATCATACTAGCAAGCCATTATGGCTATTCTATTTACCTAAATTACAATGAAGAAACTCAACCTTACTGCTTGCTAGGTGACACCTTGAATATCATGTTTGCTTGAAAACATCTATTTCTTCTGTTGCATTTTCAGTTAAAGATAGCCTTCCCTTTTATGCAATCTAGCCAGGCAGCAACATACAGCAGAAAGCACAAGTGTCCTCTGACCATGGTAAAAATTAATTTAAACAACTTAAAAATTATGGGAAGCCTCTGGTGGGACAATGAACTTTAGAAAGCAGAGAGTAAAAAGACCAAGAAGCATCAAACCCTCCAACTGCCTAGCCTGCTTCTGGATTGAATTTCTGGAAACATAACCTATATGTTTATTTCTAAGCAGGCACACCAAGCAGAAATACACTCAAGGTATCTTCACAGAACTGACTGATAATTCTGAGCCACCAGCTGAAGGTGGTCTAATACCTAAAGTGAAAAATGTAACCACAAAGCCAGTTAGTGAGAGAGTGCTAGAAATTATTTTCACTGAAAACAGTAAACACTGTGGCCTTCTGCTTGAAGTACATTCCCAGATGCATGCAGAAAAGCTGAGTGGGAGAAGGCCCTGCACCATCAGATTGTCTAGTAAGATTAATGCTTCTGCACCAAGTATGCTAAAACAGCAGTGTGCTCCTGGCAGCTTAGATGTGCTCTTGGTCATGCAGTGTGCATCCAGCTGGGAACTGACACATGGCCTGGAGATGGCTTAGCCCTGGATTTTGATTCTTCTCAATCAGACAGAATGCAAAGGAAAAGCAGCAGATGTACTTGTGCACAGACACATACACATGCAGTGGAAAGGATTGTGCCAACCACACTGATTATAATCAAGTATCCAACATCCTTTCTCAGCTACAGAGAACTTTAAGTTAATGTTTTTTTGTCTTGTACTGATTTTTAATGTTTCAGGAACGATTACAGGCACAGATACTCTAACAGAAATAACAGCTTGAAAGCTTTCAGCTGTTCTAACCCTGCTGCAGCATGTCAACTCTCTGAGAAAAGAGGTGTCTGAGAAATTATGAGCCAAGGTTTTGTTTTCTCAAAATACAAGCTCCAGAGCCTCCAGGGTAAAGACTGGCTAAGGCCTATCAGGGTGTTGCAAGAAGTTTTGTGGGAAGCAATGGTTAGAATACAAGATAGCCCTCCAGTGTTTGAAAGATAAATAAATAACAAAGGAAAGGAAGACGACAATACAATTAGGACCTTGCATGCTAATTAGCAAAAAACATGAGCTCTAACTTTAGTTTGTGACAGGCTTTTGTATTATTACACTTTGGTGCTATGACATGTACGTACAGCACTGTTACTATTCTTCTCCCTCTGACATTTGAACTGTGATGTTTGTAGACTTACTTCAAGTCAGCTGCTAATAAATTAAATCCATTGTAAAGATGTCCCTCTACAGAAACTTTCTTCAAGTAAGAGTAGCTGTCCAGATCTGCAGTCAAGAAGTTTGTTACAAGAGCACCTAAGAAAGAGAAGTACATAGAGCAACTTGTATGTGTGTGCTCACTGTTCTGACAGGCCTGGTAAAATATATAGAAAGGTCAAGATTCCTGTTGCCAACAGGCTGTAACAGTGGAAAAAACCCCAGAACACAAAATCAAATCAAATAACAAACCAGCCTTTAAGAGTCCTACATCATTGTACCATGTTCCCATTAAGAGCTTGACTTTTACTCTGAAGAAATCAGTCAAAAGCTCTTGGTCAAAAATTCTACAGAATTCCCATTTACCAGCTACTCGACTGGTTGCGCCTTTCCTCTCCCCCCACCTTACAAATTCTTTCTTGTCTTGCTTCATTTTCCTGACATATGACCCTAAAATGAAATACAAATTCATTTGTTTCTCTGTATAACATGTTTTGTCATTGCAATATATTCGCAATCCAGTACCTTATGACAGTTACAAACAGACGTATTTCTACTTTAAAAAACCCCACAGATGTGCTGTTTTAAGCATCCTCTTTGAAAGAACTTTTTTCCTATTATTTCTGCTCATCTGATTTATCAATGGGGAAAAAGAATCTTTTAGGCTACGTCCAGCATTATCCAAGTTGCATTCCCTGACACAGGTGTTTGAATATGAATATACACCTTAAAAAAGTCTACTGTAATCTAAAACTAGCTCAATGCTTGGCTAGTTGTTCTGCCTGTTAATTAGAATTACTTTCTAGAGGAGACAGTGCTGCTGCATTTCTTGTTTTAATGTGACTTCAGCCTCTAGTCCCAAAACTACATCTTGTTTTATTTATGCCTGCTTGATCAAAAAATGATTATCCAAGTCAAGTTCCTCACATACATAGTCAAACTCATCAGTTCAAAAATTTTGTTTATAGCACATAAACATTCTATTTGTTCATAAAGCTGTGTTAAGAAAATTAATATTGTAATCATCACTATTTTACCAGAACACCTGGGCTTGTTTGACCACTTTATTTTTTTTAATTTCAACTCCTTCATACCTCTTCCTTTTGCATTTTTGTCAATTTTTGGCTGCATATAGTTTGTCAGGGCTGCCATCTTGCCTTTCTTACTGATTCCCAGCCATGTCCCACCTTCTTTTCCTTCCTCCATATCCAGACCTAATAGAGTAAGTAAGAGTTAGGTTATAAAATACATTAAAATTAAAAAACATCTTTTAAACTTATGACATGTTCTTCTCAGAGGTACAAGGAAGAAGAAAATTTCTTAGTAGAAAGGCAACACCACCACCCTAAAAATAAAAAAAATCCAGATCATGATTCCCTTATAAATTATATGAAAACCACTCAAAACATCAAGACATACATACCACTAAGGATGTCATTGCTGCTGTCCCAAAACTCAGCCGATTTGGATGGTCTGTGGTAAAATTCATCCCTATTAGCTGCTAGAATAAGCCTGTAGAACACAAGAGGAAAAAAGACACTATTACTTACAAATTGGAACTTCATGGTACAAGCAGGAGCAGAATCCAGTTTTTGCCAGAGGATTAACTCATTTTAAGCATGGAACCATCCTTTATCTCCCATCTCACCTTTATCACAGTGTAAAGGTCGACTGACATCTGACAGCAGCCTTCTCTCTCACTGTTGTGAGACAGTCAGCAAGCCCATCTTGCTGAGTGAATGAGGCAGCTGGTATTTTCAAAAAATAATACTTACAACAGAAGACACTGAATTAAAATCGCATTAACAACCTTAAGATTCCTCCGGACCAAGTTACAGCTTATTTAAAGAAAATTATTATTATTTTGAAATGATTTTTTAAAAAATGTGTTTTTCATTGGTAGAACATCCTCACCTGAGGAGCAGGAAATGCATTTGGCTGATCCAAGTAAAGGTAGAAGACAACTGTGACCGCCGGCATGCCCTGTGTGGAGGCTCAGGGCAGCAGGTGACTGCAGAAAGCTCTGCACAGCTCCAGCACACCTCCCAAAGTCCTGCTCATCAGTACCCACAACATGACTTGCATTTATTTCAATTGCCAGACAGTGAACGCTCCCCTTTTCCTCCAGCTATGTTGCTTAATTTAATTTTAATGAAATGCCATCTTTCAAAAACCTGCAGATTTTCTTAACTAGTTTTCCATAACCTCAGTATCTTCTTCACTGTCAGTTCTTCCTACCAGCTGCATCTCAATTACATCTGCACAGCACAAAAAAGTTTGCTACTGGAAACTGAAGACAGACCATACAATTTTAATTCTGATTTTTAGCCACAACACACAAGAATCAATTTCAATGACATCTCATTACTTTGTTCAGCATTCACATGTACTGACATTTTCTGCAGGTTTCTGAACTTTCCTGAAAATTAATCTCCTCCCTAATACAGTGTTTTAAAAGAGGATTGCGAGGTGCAAGTTGCACATTAGAAGTACTACAGAAAAAGAATCATCATCAACCACAGGAAAACTAGAAAAATTTGACACTTCTGTTGCTTTGATTTTGCAGTGTTCAGTGTTTTCTTGTTAGACTTTTTTTCTCATGGCTATAACTTGTTTTCTCTTTATTATTTATGTTTTCTTAAATTGTATCTGTGTTTACGAATTCCGGTATACCGGATGGAGAAACATGATTGACAAATACTTTGACCAAGTGGATTATAGGAGGTGGTGATTTCTACCTCCAATCCACGGTGATGTGTGAAAACATATAAAATAAAGTCGGAGGGCTCTGCCCTCTCTCTTCCTGCTCTCTCTCCTGCTGCGTCTGTGTGTGTTCTTGTGTGGCTCTCCTTCGGACCCTCAGCCTAGCGGGCCTGCCTGGGGAGTGCCATACACTTCAGCGGCATCCTTTCTGTAAGGTATTAGTATTTTGCCCAACAAAGATAACATCTGTTGGAAAGCAAGCTGTATGTACATTTTTATCTTTTCAATGCAAATATAATATTGTTCCTTTCAAACTTACATAATTTCTCTTCTTCTAGCTAATTCTAGTCTCGGAGCTATAGGCTTTCTGCTGGTTTACCAAATTTCTGTCATCTTACTTCAACACCCCATTAACAGGATGCAGCCTCCTTTCGCAGATTTTTATTTAAATGAATATCTCCACTGCTAAAAAATAGTTTGCCTGAAGTACATTTCTCATCTCCTAAAGCTTCAATTATACTTTGCCTTCAATAACTCTTGACATGAAACTACGGTTTGTTTGTAGCATCTAAATACTAAAAATAAGCAAAGTGTTTCTTCTGTGATTGAATATTTCTCATTTGAAGTTTAATGCAGACTCCTAAATTTAGCACAAGGCTAGTATACAAGAGCATAATAATAAAAGCATCTTTATTTTCTTTCATGAAACATAATTATACTGAAAAGGAGCAATATTAAGTGACCCTCATCTTCTAATAAATTGCAAAAACCCTATTCAGCTATTTTTATAGCTGAAATAATTCAACTATATTAGGATTTATGTATTAAGATTTATTTTAATATTGAGAGAAATGAAAACATAAGAAATCATTCCATTAAAGCAATTTCCTACAATGCAATTCAGGTTCAGAAAAGACCCTGTGATTATAGTTTTGAAGCCTGGAACATTTATTTATTTGTAAGATGCACACAGTACTATTCAGAAAGATGTAAAGGCAGCATATTACCTTTGACAATAATAATGGACTACAGTAAAGTGCTTGTTACACTACACTAAACTTTACCACAAATAGGCCCTGAGAGAGAAAACAGAGCAAGTTGCAAAGGTACAAGCAGATGAATTCTGGTGTGTCACAAGGCTGAGCTCTTTGCTTAATTAGGTGCTCAAGAAAATTGACCAATATATTGGTCTAGAACCAGAGTCCACCTAGATGGAAAATTCTCCTAAATGTTACAGAGAACATTTAACACTTGGAAATGGCTTGGCCATTTCTTTCTAGCCAGTAACTCAGTCAATGAAAAGCTGTTTGTGTCCTCAACTTTTAATGCCTATTACAGACACGTTCTTTAAGTTACAGATGCAAGGCAGAGAAGAATAAGGAAAGTTTAATTGCCTGCTTCGTGATGGACAGAGAAATTAGTGTCTGCAGGTACAGGAATCCCCTTTTGGTTGGGAAAACTGTCACAAGACCTCACCATGAAATAAACAGAGTTACAACACAGTGATGCTCAAGCTGTCAAGAAAAAGCACCCTTAGCAAGGACTAGTAGAGAGATGTCTAATTTGGTCTAATGGCTGTAACACTGCTTGGAATTAGGAGGGCTGGGCATCACTCCCAGCTGATACTCAAACCTGAGACTCAGTCCTTCAGAAAGCTGATGCAAAGGTGAAAAAAACATAGAAACAATTTAAACAGAAAGAACTTCAACATTCTTCTGAATAAAGAAAAGCAAAGAGATTTAGTTATGGTGTGTTAAGGGGAAAAAAAAGGACTAAAGTTATGTATCTGATGTTAAAATCTGACACCAAGAACACTGTGGCCTGGCATTTGTCACCCCAACAGGTGTCTCAGAGTGATTTATCTCAGAGGTATAGAGCAAGGCACTGCTTAACAAAAGATATAGAGAAAGTTAAATACAATTAAATACTCCTGAATTTGGGCCAAACATCTCGAAAGTGTTGTCCTATTCCAACACTGACAGCAAATTGTTTTCTGGTATAAATTAATAATTTCGTTCTTGATGCAATTTTTTATAGCAAGCAAACTACTCTAAGTTTTACTTTTAAATATTAATCATGGCAGAAAGGTCACTTGGCAAGCAACTGCAGTTTACATCCAAAGGATTTTCCCAAGAGGCATCAAATTGATTAATCTGTCTTTTGCTAACTACTAACACAAAGAAAATCAGACCAAACAAATGGATATATTAATTCAGCACCAGTCACATCATAAACAAAACCCCTTCTGAGGCAGGCTCCAGATGCAGTAAGGAATGCACTCTGTGGACAACTGAGGTTTGGGTTCTTGTTTCCTTTCTTTCTATAGAATAGTGCTTCTTAATACAAGAGGACAGGAAAACAAGTCAGTGAAAGGCACAACAATTTACTGAGCAGACTGACTGATGGTTTCTGGATGAATACCAATACTTGCACCCTGCAAAGTAATATGGAACCCATACATTATATATAAATATAAACACAGAAAGCAATAAACCTTCATAGCCTGCTTACAACCTGAAGTGCTGTCTTTTTATTACATACTCAGTGTACTCAAAGACACTAATGTTGGATACGAAATTTAAAAATTACAGGCTATAATGAGAGAAAAAACGATTACAGCATGTTTAATACTTTGGAAACTCACTGTATGACATCGATACCTTCTTCTAAACTTATCTAGAAGCCTGCAAACTTATTTTTTCTTCAGTTTTTGGCTAAACATTTCATACACATGACTTAGTTTATTGCCTACAATTTTAATTGCAAGCAGATTTTGGGGAGGGGAAAGGCTAGGACACTTACTAGAAGTTCCTTGGTTGTAAACTGGAAGCCCCAAATGTATCTACCATACTGAAAGAAGGGGACAGCTACAACCATGGTGCTCAACAAACAGGATTCCCCATAGTTTAAATAAAAAAGAAGAAAGCAGGACTTTCAAACACTGGAGCACAAGATTTAAAGGACTTATACAGCACATGACAGATCACCAGCGAAAGTTCCATGATTACAAAGCCCAAGACTTCTGACATAGTCCAAAACCAAAGGGTTCTCAAAAGGTTGCAGTAACTTCTCCAATGGAGAAAGCCGTGAAGTTAAACACTACAAAAGCAAAATTGAACTCAACCATAATACTGACTTGAGTTTGTAATTCACACTCTGGCTACAAAAAGAAATTGTGTAAAATATTACAGAAGCAAACCTGTTTTAACTACAATCATCTTACCTGTATGCATTTTTTGAAACTGGTCGGGGGTCAAATTTGAATAGAAGGATGCACATTGAAGAACTGATGTTTAAATCTTGTTTCTTCCACAAAGGCTCAATGCAAGGTCATTCTGTAATAGCCTAAAATATAAATAAAGACTATCTATTACACTGCAAATTATAAAAGGATAAACTTGTTGCTGTGCTGAAGCTTAAGGACTGCGATGTACTGAATAATAGCTCATAATAAAAATACATAAATAAAATACAACTTCCAAAATAGACTAAAGACTGGTCTACTAACCAAATTCTTATGGTAGTTCTTTCAAAGTTATGCCTGGCTAGTTCAGAATTTTAGGAAAAACACCTGTACCAGGAAAATACTGACAAAGTCTAGAATGCTAGCAATACATGAAAAAAAGACTGTTATGCAATTTTCTGCTCATTACCAATAATGTCTCTTTACTTTTTTTCTCTCTCTTAAGTAAGGCAAAATGCTTCTGTTAGAAAAAAGGAGAAAATAAGACTCAAACTAAGACTCAAACTATTGCATAAGCCAGAAAAAAGCCTCATTAAAGACACTCACAGACCTGCAAATAAAGTATAATTTAGGCCAAGCTATTATCAAAGTCCAGGAGAAATATTATTATATTAGCATTGGGTAAAAGGTCAGGTAGAAACAGAAATACACTGGATATTTTGTGTCCAGAGTCTACATTTTGATGAAGAGTTTCCAGCACTTGTGCTATATTTAAAATTCTGGCCATGCAGATGGCATGACAAATGTGCTTTCCACTTCAAACCAACAAAACAGCTTTCAAGTATTTTGTGTTGTTCCAATTAACATTTTTCTGGTAATAAAACTGCAGTCTGATCTTAACAATTATCGGAATGTTACCACCCAATGAAACACAACCATTTTTTACTGCTACTGAGAGCTTTTGCCATGCAAGGGCTTTCCCGGTAAATCAAGGGTAGAGGGAGGGAGAATTCAACACCACAACTCTAAGGCCATCTGAGCAACCCAGTGACTGAAAAACGTGTACAAAAGCAGGATTTTTAACCATACATTCAAGATATGTAGAAAGTACTCTCTTGTGCTTTAATTTCTACACAATTTATCATAAGGGATATCAGGAAATGGATCATCTTGACTACATTTCATGTTACCAGAAAAAGAGCTGCAAGAGTAGCATTTATACAGACTTTTTTTTAAATTAACAGCTTGCCCATAGCTGCTGGCTCCTGTTAAGTCACAGTTCAGCACTACAACCAGCCTGCTGTTGTTGTCATGGCACTAGAAGTTCAGTCTTGCCACCTAATATCCTGCAAAGAGAGTCTTCTGGTGCAGGACATGAAATAACACAAAAAGAGGAGCAACACTCCTGACATGCTTGACAAGAAAATTAGTGCACAGGCGTATGTGTGTGTGTGTATATATATAAATATACCTCGAAGTATTTTAAATTCTGTTCACCGACAAAAGGAATTTCCCTCCCGAGTTGACTCATAATCTAGGAGCTAAGAGCAATAGCAGAGCTATCCCAACTGTTTTGTGTTTAACAGGTTGCACAATAAGGCACTGGGAAAAGTAAATTAAATCACACCGTTGGCTTTCTTTGCCCCATCAAGTCAATCCCAAAACAACTGCCATAGAAATAACCATAAAATGAAGATGCAGTCTTGAATTTTGGAGAACTTATTTACTAGCCAGCTTTATAGAGAAAATCTAACCAGTTTTGAGAGAATGATATGCCCCTTCTCAGACTCCTGTTGCTGAATTTCCAGGAGACCGCAATCATACTGGACTTAAACTACAAGTACTGGAAGACTTGGATCTTCTGCACACAGACTATTTCAGAAACAACAATCACTGCTCAGAAGAGATCACCTTCAAATCTATGGTTTTAGAGGTTCCCATCTACAGCACTGCCATGAGTATGGTAGGGAATCCTTCAAACTTTTTTTTTTTTTTGGCAAAGTGCAAAGAAGCTCACTTAGTGAAAGCAGGGATACAATTTTAATGGACAACTATCACTGAGTACTCTTGCTGACTATGGAGATATGGCTCCTAGTATTCATTAGGTGTCCTGCCAGATAATTAAATGGATTAGCTGATAAAAAACTGTTTGTAATAAATCACTCATAAGACCACTATTTTAATAAACAGATTCCAGGCTCCATTAACTGATTTACTGAGTTCCCTTGAAATAATCAATTCAGTCCAGCTGTTTGGGCAAAGTTACTGGCCAGCATAAAGATTACACAAGAACTGCCAGTCAGAAAACAGCAAACTAAGTTTACAACTCTCATCGCAATTATCTAGAAGGACAAGTATTTTGAACACTTCAGTACCTTTCTAGAATCCCCAATAATTTTTATTAGCTACTACTGCTTTGACAGAACTATCTTTTTGTCACCCCATCAACCCTGCTTGAAGTTTTTACAGTTCTTTAAGTTACATTTACGCTTATCTTAACCCCAATATCAAAGCAGCATTTTTTATCTTGTGCTCCACTTGCTGGCCTTGAGACAAGCATAAGTGTTTATAGTAGGTCCTGTATAAACAGTCCAAGCTTTTTTTTTTTTTTTTTTTTTTAATTAAGACAGAAGTGTTTAAGCCAGATAAAATAGAGCTACCTCTTAAAATAGCAGCAACACTTAACTGGCAAAGGAGGCAAGCAATGTATTTTGGTACCTTTTTTGACCAAAGCTGACAGTGCATTTGCAACACCTGTTGTGGATATTACCCTTAAATTCTTAAATAGAAGCATACTGTAAGTCCGACTCACATTTGGATATCTTGAAATTTACAACAATTAACAAAACACTAAAAGAAAAAAAACTGAGGAGAGGCTGTCATAGATATGGTAAGTACATAACCATTCTACCAAAAAGTCTTTATGCAGGTGCCATTCTCTTGAGCTCATACTCACATAAAAGCTGGGGCTGCAACTACAGGGATAAGATAAGCACTTTGCACAGAGCTGGAGCTGCAAGGCAGATGTGCTCAACTCAGCCTCCTCCTCACTCAGCTGAGCCCCCACACACCAAGGAGAGGAGAAGATGAAAAAGATTAGGCCAGCATTGACTTCCACTTGCAACTTGACCCTACAGCAAGTCCAAAATTAGATCAAAAGCTGGTTTTTGAGCTCCATTTCTGCAGAAAATGTGTCTTCAGAACCATTTTTAGAGATGCAGGTGTCATAGTTTAAAGAGTTCAAACAGAAAAGGCTAAGTTGTGATACAATACTTGCTTACTGATTTTTTTTGAAGACAATACAAGCCAGAACATACACACTATGCAACATGGCAAGGTCTGAAGGAAGCAGGGAAAAATGCTCTGCTCTAGGTTGGAGACAGTGAAGACTTACTGCTCTCTGGAACATAAGCTTTTATAAATTCTAGTTTGCTTACTCCTAGTCAATAAGACAACGGTTATCAAGGATGACATGATAGCAACAATCTCCTATTTCTGTAATGTTTCTAGCTTGCTGTCCAACTTATGCCTAATATACACAAACTAGCTTGACAAGAACCACAAACATCCTGTAATTAAGTGTTCTGCTCCAAATGGCACCGCTAATTTGGAAATGACATTAAAGGAACTAACATTCTTTTTCTGTGCTACTGTACTCTGTAAGACAGCACAGTGTGTTGTTTTGTTCATTTGAAGGATCTGTTAAAAGCCTGAGTGGATACACGCCAGTATAAGGTAGCATTTAGAGGGGCTATCAAGAGACCCAAACATGATAGATTGTGTATGTTCTTTTCATGGGGTTCTACAATCATTTGGTTGATTAGAAGCAATCAGTTCACAATTTGGCAAAAAACTATTTTACCCATAAGAATTCCCAGTAGCAAGCTTTGAAAAATGAAGCCATTTGTTATGTATTTTGTATTCACAAATGAAGCATCATAAATAACGTCTGTCAGTTACCACAGTGATCTCAATTGCTTCGCAACTGATCCTAAACTATTGTTTAGGTGCAGTCTAAAACACAGCTAAAGATCATTATTCACTGGAACCTGCTAGTTGTATGTACTACAACAGTAACTTGTGGTCAGCAGAGTACAACACTATTTTACTGTCTCTTTCAAGCATGTCTAACTGAAACGGAGCCCTACAGTCCTCTAACATCCATAGAAGGGCCGTAAAATTGGATGCATTTTCTTGCACTAGTGAAATGAGTTTTTAGATAGTGAACTTTAAAATCATCAAAAATAAGAGATGCTTGACTAGTTCTTAAAAGTCATCTATTTTTTTCCCTCAGAGAAAAGTGTCTCACGGCTGCATTTTTAAAACATTTTACTGTTTTGTTTTTGCACTTCCCTTGTGTAGCACATGCTCCACAGTAGAAATACTAATAACTAAAGATGAAGTGGAATAGATGGATCTATAATTTGATGACTTCCAAGTTGCTCCCTATAAAGACTATTTGTAAGTAACCCAGCTTTGTAACCCTACCAAGGTGAAGAGTCAGTCTTCACTGCAAGAAACACCAAGGCACAGTACACCACTTACAAAACACAGAAAATAGCATGTAAGACGAATAGCACTCCCAAGTTTAATGGGCTAATTTTATTTTCAGCTGCCTAATTTCTCTCGGGCATTTTGCTAGATTAGGCCCACTGTACAGGTCCCGTGAAGAACAAACACCAGTAAACCTAACCTTTCACCACATCATGTTATAGAAACATTTACAAGGATGGAGTAAAACAGCCTTTGCTCCAGTTTCTCAAGAGCACGAGTTTCTCCTCAGCCACGGATCTGCAGACACAGAGCCTTTTGCTGGGCTTGTTCCTTAGGTAAAGGCTGTATTTTTAGCTTTTACAATTCTTAGGTTTTCTTCCGTGAGGAACCACCAAAAGACGTTAATAGTTTTCACAGTCTATCTATGACTATTTCTTGACCTCAAAGGGTCACCACATATTAAAACTTCATTAAAAAATTACTTCATTACGCTTGTACACTTACAATTACTCCTGTACCAGACGCAAGTACCAACGAGCCACCACCCACGCAGGAACGAAATGCCACCGCATAATCAAAGAAAACAGGTGTGAACTGACACCTGAAAATATCCCCACAGTTCCTGCTGGATAAATTTAGGATAAAAACCTTGAGCAAATGGCGCTTAGGAGCAGCACCTTCCTTGGCAGGGAGGGCCGGGCTGTAGCGGTGGCCAGGAAGGGCACACACGGCCCCCTGAACAAGCAGCCCGCCAGCAGCCGGCTGCAGGTGGCAGCTGAGGCGCCCCCGGGCTGTGTCCGAGCCCGCCCTGCAGGCACGGCGACCCCCGGCCCCTCCCTCACTCACTTACCCACTATCGCCGCACCGCGTTCCCCGCGCCGCTTCCGGAGCGCGGCCGCGCCGCAGCAGCACCGCCCCTCCGGGGGCCCGGCCGGGCTCCTCCTCCCGCCGGCGCTGCCGGTATCGACAGCTTCCCTGTGCTCCTGCCCGGCGCTGCGGCCCGCGGGCCCTGCACTGCCGCGGCTGTGTGTGAGGGGCCGGTGCGGCACCGCCCGGCATCCCTCAGCGCATTGGGGGAGTCATCTCATAGTGTATGAGCTGCTTCTTGGCTGCCTCAGCCAGCTGCCAGCATATGTGGTTTCAAGCTGAGACGGGAAATTCGGATATTAGAAAAATTTTTTTCACTGTTACGGTAGTCAGGCATTGGAATAGATTGCCCAGGGAGGCGGCAGAGGCACTATCCCTGGAGGTATTTAAGATCTGGTAATGTGGTTTATAGAAGTTACAGTGATAGTGCCAGGTTGGACTTGATGATCTTAAAAGTCTCTTCTAACCTTGCTGATTCTATGATTCTATGAAGGTGTGAAATAATAACATTAAATGCCTGATCTGAGCATCACAGTGCTCATACCTCTGAGGATACAGCCAGGACTGGGCTGTTGACAATCTTAGCAGGCTTGGATGTAGCTCCTGACCCCACTAGAACAAGGCCCCTATGTGGGATGCTGTTCCCCTGACCACCTTCAGCAGAGACTCTGCTTCCAGGAAGGCCCCAAAGTCACGAGCCCTGAGCTTGCAATCGGATGAATTTCAGCCAGGACAGCGTTCCTGAGGATTGAGGAAAACATAAGTGACAACATCAAATCTGCTTTCAGTTATTAGCACAGCATGATCAGAACTGATAATCAAATCTTTAGTAATTTTACCTAGATCTGCAGATTTACATTGGAATTGGATCTGTTCACCTTTTTGTCCTACTGAAATATTAAAATTTCATTTTTCAAACAAAATCTCAAACTTTATTTCTGACTTTTTTTCATGGGTGACAATAGAAGGTTTCAGTGGAGCCTGTAAATTACAAAATGTTTTATGGTGAAGCCTGTAAGGAAACACCAAAAAAGCCTGGATTGCTCTTCCAGGTTCTAACACCGATAAACACCATACACACAAGATGTGCAACAGTAATTAAAAGAATTCCCAGGGGTATATGAATGTGTTAGATGGCTTATGAGGAAAAACCTTTCATCCTGGATACAAAACACCTGAAGTCAATTGTCAGCTTTGGCACTGTTCTGGCACATGACATTGAGCAAGTTCATCTCAATGCTTTCCTTCTCCATCATCAACAATGGGATAATCACATTGACCTTTGCAAGGTCTCTTGATATCTACTGATGAAAATTACTGGGTGAGTGTACGATCATCATTCTTTGTACTATTGCTTTTGAAACACAATAATGGATTGCAGTTATTACCTTGAGACATATAAACCTAGAATGTATTTATGCTTTCAGGTACAGAGTTATTATTTAAAGCCGTTATCTGATGACTAAGTAGATAAATTATACAAATCTGTTACATTGAAATTGGTAAAATGCATGCACATTAAATATAATGTATAGATCTTTTTGGCACTCTGAATCTCAAAGTAGAGACTCATCACTGCGACCAAAGATTGTTTAGCTTCTATGCTCCATACCCATTTAAAATCTTCAGATGATAATCTGCATACCTTCAGCAGCAGTCATGTCCATGGGAAGAAGAAAGTGTCCATAGGCTTAAAACGTAATGATGTTTTCTACTGATTGTTTTTTCTATTTTTAATACATATGGGAAGTAAGAGTAAGTTCAGAGTAATTTAAAAAGCCTTTCTGGAGGCTGCACAAAACCAGTTCACTGCAAGAATGTGTGAATAGTGGATTTGGTGGCTATTCTGACTCTTCCTTTTGTTCTGGCGTCTACCTTTTTTTCTGCCTAAACCAGCTTGGTTATTGTTGCCCCTTCTAGACCCTGTCCTAGGGGATCAGTGTATAGCTGCCATTGTTTGTCAAACTTGAATAGACTGAACCCAAGAAGCCTCTGATTCTGTATCTACTTTAAGAGAGTGGTACTGTCAGGGCAGAATCTTTCTTGGAGAAAGCTAAAATACAAGCAGAAGCTTAAAGAAAGGCTTGTAAAATTGTCCTGAGTTAGTTTCAAAAACTGAAAGATAAATAGTCATGACATTTGCTTACAGGGTTTGTTCTTCGAGTGCTGGAATGCACATTATTTGGAATACAGAAAGCACACCTTAGATGGATTAAATATCTTTTCCCTGAGAGGTCTCAAAAAGCAGATGTAAAGAGGACACGTCAGGGACCCTGACAATTTTCTAGAGATGAGTTCTTGCTCTGATCCAGTTTGATATCTCTATCAATTGTCTGGATGATGCAAGATATTTATTAGTAAATTTTGTAGCGTAATAAATGAATGGATAACTCACAACTGGTTACAAAATCATCTGATGTGCCCAATTACATCATCCCAGTCCAGTAAATTGCATTTTTAATGTAATAAAATGCGAGGAAATGCATCTGGAAATAAAGAATGCAGGAATGGGGCTAGCATGGCAAAAAGTACCTCAAAAAAGAATTTAGTTGTTACTGTTTCAGTGTGACCTCTCAGAGTAAACTGGCCTACTCTAACCATTTAATATATAAAATATACAATATATAGGGGAGGCGGGGAAGTGATACTGTCTTTGTCCACAGCACAGGGACATTGGAACGCTGCATCATTTCTGGCATCCACGGCTAGGAAGGGGGAAAAAACACAGAAAAATATTCAAAGGAGGAACATCGATGAAGGGGATAGATAACAAGATATAAAATAGGGGCGTAGGAAGCTCAAGCTATTCACGTAACCAAAGACAAAGCTGAGAGGTGACGAAGGCAGCGCACTGCAAACGGCGAGAAGGTCAAGCTGTGGATCGCGTGCCACCATCACCTGGCTGCGCTGCACCTGACGGGCCCTGTGCCACAGCATTTCAGCCACTAGCTGGGCCCGGAACCTTCGTGCCAACAGCTGTGCAAGGCAGAGTTCCGTTCCCGAGCGCAGAAACCCTTCAGCCGCGCAGCAGGCGCGTACCCGTGCAGGGAAGTAACAAAACGGTCTCCGCCCCACTTGCCGAACGCACCCCGCCAGCGCTCTGCTCTCCCGCCCGGGGCTCGGCCGCGCCTCCGCCCGCTCCCACCGCCCGCGGGGGGCGGGGCCGTCGCGCCGTGACGGACAGCCTCATGAGCCAATGGCGCGCGCGGCGCAGNCACAGCGCGCTGCCCCTTACGCCTCCCGCGTTCCTGCCCCCAGGTGCGAGTGTGGAGGAATGTGACGCCCTGCTTGGAAAAAAAAAAGAGTTGGGCGGGCGGTGGCATCGTGGTCCGGTCGGCCAATGCGCTCCCGTCTCCCGGCGGGCCGCTGCGGTTGTTTTCCGAGCAATAGTTTGGGGAGGGCGCGCGTTTTCTAGCCGTGCCCTTGGATCTTTCTTCTGGAGCGGCCTTGGGGCCGTCAGGAGCACTGTCAGCGGCCAAGCCGGGGTGCGGGATTCGGGACCCGGCGGGCCCGATGGCAACGAGTCCATGTGCTCTGTAGAGAAGGGGAATTCCCCTGTGTGCTCCAAAAACGGAGCAAAAATCACAGTAGAAAAGGTAAATGCAAGAAAAGGGTTAATGATTACTTCCATCTCCTCCTCCTTCCTCCCCCACCCCGCGTTGGATAAAGATGGTCCTGGATACCCTTTGTAAATAGGAATGTGGAGGTGGGAGGGGAAAATCAGCCCGGCTTCGACTACTCGGCTGCCTCGGTGGGTGAGCAGGCGGGAGGAGCTGATGCAGTCCGGGCGCTCTCCCAGGGAACGCGCGGGGGACGGACGGGCACCCGCGGGGCGGGCACGGCGGGAGCGGCTCCTGCGAGGGGAGCGGGAGAAGAGGACGAGGGGCTGACATGCTGTCCAGCGGCTGCCGAGCGAGTTATTGAAGAGTTGGAGGCTTTCCCCTTTTTCTTTTCTTTTTTTTTTTTTTTTTAAGGTTTTTTTTTTTTTTTTTTTTTTTTTTTTTTTTTTTTTTTTTTTTTTTTTTTTTTTTTTTTTTTTTTGTACGCCGCCTCCTTGAAGCCAGTAGCAGCAAGGAAAATAAGCTGAGGACAGGGAAATAAGACGGAGATGGTGAGCAGATCGCTGGGTTGGGGGGAATGAATGAGGTTGCCGGGCTGTTTTCTATGAGAGGTTCTTGCAGGGTGTAGTACGTTTTGGGCTGATTTTGCATCACGATTCCGGGCTAGACTTCTTTGTTTGCTAAAGGTTGCTGGTTCAGGTTTAAAAGCGTTCGTCACTTAATTGTGAGATGCGCAACGAGGAGTTGATGAATGCCTATGCCTGAATTACATACGCCAGCCACATACACAAGCAACCCCTAAACAAACCAACATTGTCATAATCCTGCAATATGATGGGCAGCTCTTGTCATGGAGGGAAGTCATTGCTCAGGTTATTTGTGGCATGCATAGGAGATGAGCCTCTTTGTAGCAAAGACCAAACAAAACTAACCTATTTCTTTACACGCGCGAAATCCATTACAGACTTAAAAGCCACAGGGTTATTTTTTAATTTTCGCTTTCCCTGCAGTATTGAGGTGCACGGTTAAAATCTGACATTCGTATAAGTTGAAAAACTCGTTGAAATATTCACTTCTAGTGAATATGAAATAGTAAAGACTGTCTTTCTTGCTTTTTCTCTTTTTTTTTTTTCATGTAGGCACTTGTTCGTGTGTGTGAAAGGGCGAATTCTTATAACATGCACTTTGCTTGTTACGCTGTACTGTTGTGCCTTTCGGTAGGTCACAATGCAAAACGTGATTCATAGCATGTTAAAAAAACAAAACCCTAAGCAGATTTTTTTTTATCAAGTGAAGACCTGTTACCGTACCAATAGATTAAACCCTAAATACAAGTTTTGCAGGGGGTGGGGGCGGGAAACAATCGTGCTGATTTGTGTTAATGGGAATGCTTTATGGTAAAAAATCCTGTTTCTAAATGACAGAATATTGACATTGGCTGATTGTAACTTCCTGTGGATAGAGTACTGCAATCTGCTGAACACAATAGTCCTTTAAGACTCCATAAATTTGGACATACTTTGTTTACAAAATTGTGCAGGAGTGCATGGTGCAGTAGTAAAATTTGAGATTTTAGTGATTTTAGAAATGTTGCAAAGCACTGCAAAAGATAAAAAATACCGCTTTGTGTTTAATCTCTTGTGGAAAAAAAGGAAAAGATTTGTTGTAATAAAGTAATACAGGGTATGCATGGTGACTAAAGTAATTGTTGAGTTTAGAGTTTGAATAGAAAAAATAAGTTGTGAACTATGCTGGGGTATTAATCATGTAAGGTATTTGGATGGATGACTTTTAAATTTATTTTAAGCAGCATCTCTGTCAATTCATGTCTGAAATATTTAAATTATATGCTCCATTAGGTAAATGGGTTTATCTTCTCATTGCTTGGCTAAAGGAATGCATTAGGAAGGCAGGGCTTGGAAGAACAGTAGTTTGACTGCATAGTTTCACTGCATGGTGTGTATTGTTCAGAGATCAGAGATTGTATTTTATTTGACATTGGTGGTCTTTATAAAGTGGACTTTGCTTCTTTTTATGCCATAGTTGCTGTCAATATAAATAACTGAATTTCAATTGATACAACCATAGTTTTGACCTACTATTTGGCTAAAATAGATGAAAAATAATTCCCTTCTTTGAATTTAATCTATTAAGTCAAAATCTCTGCAATTGATTTCAGGCTCAGAAAGGTTTTAATATTGGAAGAACCAGTAAGAGCTACAAATAGAGAGAGTTTCCCATTTTCTTGAGTTAGGACACTGTACTAGAAATGGCAAAATTCCTGCCTTTTGCTTAAACTTCAAATTTTGTACAAACTGTAGTGTAGATTAGATATTTTGTCCTGAAGACCATCTGCATGCATATTACAGTTATATAAAACTAAGCTTCTGTACTTGATTTTATGTAATGCAACAGATATCTGCAGTACTTTTGGTGGATCTTGGGTAGTGTCAGAATTGATACACTGCAAGGAAAACCTGGTAGAATTCTTGTGCTACCAGGTTTATAGTTTGTTGTTCTTAATATTTTATTGTGTGAGTATAAATCATTGACACAAACATTGTAAACAAATACTGTAGCAGCTAAGTGTGAGATTACATTTGGCTTGTGTCTTTCCAGTTTAACCAGACTATGACAGTATTTTGTCATGTGTGAGTGCATCCAAATAGCCTTCATAGTTACCTGCGAAGCAGTTAGGTGAAATTTTTTACTTTCTTGTCTGTCTCTGCAGAATAAGGAGGAAAAGGCCAACTGTAGGGTTACACCAACATGGATGAGGAAGGAGTTTCACACGTGTTGCATGCAGTTTCCTTATGGAGACTTCATGTGTGACTCCTGGAAATCAGCCATGAGATTTTTAAGATTAAAATCCACACATTTCTAGGAAAAGTGTTCTTTTCATAATGCAAGACATTTAGAGTATACATGTAACTTGACAAACATATTTTCTTCAGAGAAGAGCATTAGTGATATCATAGGTTTAAGCATTAAAATAAGAATAAAGAGATTTTCAAGTATTCTCTTAAATTTTAGGTAGAATGCGGTCTACCTGGGAGCTGAAGCAAGGCAGGTAACCAACCACCTGAGCATCTGAGAAAAGAAGCAATCAACTTAGATAATGAAGTGGGTTTTATTTCGTTCAGCTAACTTGTGTAAAACAAGGCCAAGCCCAAAAAACTGCGGTGCAAGTGTTTTGTTCCCTCTTTGTCCTTTTCACGCCTACCCTTGCATTTCACAAGCGGTCCAAAACAAACGGTAAAGCTACTTCTGATGCAGTCTGCTGAGGTTCTAGAGGTCTGCATTTTCTCCATTAGCTTAGGTCATGTTTGTTTTAAATAATATGTGAGAGAAATAACTAATTCTAATGAATCCAGTTATTTTTGTGACTGGTTTTGTGCAACATTCTAAGAACAGACGGCTTAATTTAGTAATACGCAATCTTTTGAAAGCCTGACAGTCAGCCCTCTGGCATTCACAATTTCAAGTAGCATTTGGTATGTTGTCTGTAAATGACTAATCATTTAATAGTATGTGGACAGCATCTATTACTCATCATTAACTTATACACACTGATCAAACAAAATACTATTTTGGAGTCCTGATGAGACTCACTGACTGCCACTGTTTCAGCGTCTGACATTTTGATCCACCAAAATAAATGCCTTTCTTGAAATATTGGTAAATTTTAGGGATAAAAACTGTGTAAGAGACACAGTAGGAATGTATATATGGGGTGGCATTTTAAAATATTTTAATCTTTTGTAGAGAATGCTTTGATTTAGTAAATGAAGCTCATATCTAGTTACTCCTCATTCCTACAGAGAATATATATTTTCTTACAGTGTTGTGATTAGTGGGAGCTTACCATTGTTGGAACGAATGCTTCTTTCTGTAAATAATGAATCTTAACTAAGGCAGCATTATACTCTTGAAGTGACTGGCTTTATTGATTTTTTTTAAAACTGGTTACTTTTTAAATTTCTGTAAAAGTTGACATGCATTTATATTTATATATATATATGCATTTGTATATATTTTGCTGTGTAGTTATATGGTTTTTGTCCCATCTAGTTAAAACTGATGGAAATGTCACTAATTCCACCCAAGTAAGAGACAGCTAAAGTTGGTTCCAAGAAGCTGGCCACAATGAAGTGAAGGGATCTGCTTAAACATATCTTTCAAAATCAGGCCCTCTGAGAGTTACCCTAGAACCAAATTATCTGTGGGTACTTTTATAGATACCTAAATGTGTGTTTTCTAAAGTGTACACATTTTGCACAAGATAGAAAACATTTGCTAGCAATAGTACACTGGGGAAAACCTGTGAGCCCTGGGTATGTGCAGTTGTCACTCTCTCTCCGAAAATGTCTTTGTAAAGTATATCTTGGTCTGATTCTGCAAGTCTTAATCCTCTTTAGTCAACTAATGTTAATTACGATGAGATAAGTTGAGTGATTTTTGACTGTAGTCAAATATATATGTCATATGTTTTGATTATATATTTAGAAAGAGTAAAATTATAATATTTAGATCGCAGATTCCAGACTGAGTGGTCCAAGAAAGTAATTCTCATCCACCACTTGTGTAGTGGTGATGCTGCTGCTGGCAATATTACCAGGTACTGAGATCCATTGAGAACATATGGGCAGGGTTGTGCCTCTCTGTCTCGCTTCCCAGTTTATATTGCACTGGGAAGACCTTCCTGTTCCTGAGCTACATGCAGTATGCTTCATCGCTTCAGATATAATGGCTTTCTTAGACAATTTGGGATTTTTGTTCCATAAGGTCCCTGACCAGGTTGTCAAAATCTTCTGTGCGATGCTTCTGTTGATGTTATTTATAGTTATGTTTTTTCTACATCTTGGAGCAAATGCATTTTGTTTCAGGGTTTCCATGAGATACTGTGCAGATATACACTGGTGCATCACTAATCTATTAGCTTCTGATTTGTAGGTCAGGGAGGAATTGAGATTTTGCTATCTAAGCAGTATCACCTCTTTGCTGCTTCAGTGCTTACATGACATCTCAAGTTGGCTGAAGATTAAAAGGACACTGTCAAGGTATCTTTCACGATTTCATTTTTATTATTTATTTTGTTTCCCTTGTTATTGCTGTCATAAGCCATTGGAAACTTGAAGTCTAGTGCCTTAGCAACAGGCCTTTGTCCTCCAGAACAGGTACTGTTTAGGTGCTTATGGTTTATTTAAGAGTTGTGAAGCATCTGCTGTCTTCTGAAATGCATTACTGAAGAGTTACAGCTTAAATATTGCAAGTGAGAGGGAGGAAGTGAGTAAATCAGTTTGGGGTAAGTCCTGACATTTTTTGTTATGGTAAACTCAAAATATTTATTATTTTCCTTATTTCTTTCAGAACCTAGCAATTTGGAGTCTTGCATTAGGCATCAGTGCTTCTTTTGCACAGTTAATCCTTGAGAGTGGACTTTCCAGGGGATTAATATGAAGACCTGCATTCTAGTTGGATATAGTTGGAATTACATGATGAAGTAACCTGTGTAAGAATTCTTGCAAGTGCAGTGCTATTGACTGATTGAGGTGCTGAGCAGTAGCTTTACAGGATCCGGGATTTGTGTATCACAAATGCTTTCTTTCTGTTCTAAGCTTAGTTATCTTCTCCTCTTATTTCTGCTCTCATTAAAGGAATGAAAATGGGGTTTTTTTGTACAGAAAAATGTTACCCTACCTTGTTCCTGTATGAAAAAGTCTTTTCATAACTGATCTACATTCATTGCAATGTAAAGTTAGTGAAACTAGAGTTACTGTTTCCAGTAATTTAACTGCCTCTTCTTCATCTGCTCTGGTGGTGGAAGTTCTACCCATGAGCTGGAATACCTCCAAGGAACCTTCTTATTATAGGAAAGTGTTCTCTTTTTAATTTGGGTTACGTAGTGATAAAATTTTAAGTAACTGCTATTCAGAACAGTGACAGAAGTAATGGCACAAGGTTTTTTACTGGATTATCCTGTTAGTAAGAAACTGTATTGCGATGTTTCACTATCAGCAGTGTCTATGGCTACTGGATTCACAGCTTGATGAGAACTGAGTGTATATAATGATATTGGATAGTCTAATTTTTGCGGGTTTTAAATGGCAAAATGGTCATCTTTTTAGGAGTATGCAGAGTAGCAAAGCTTGCAGAGATTGCCCAGAGGAAAGCAAATTGCAGAGTGACTTAAAATATGGTTCATAAAGTGCAGGCTATCTTGGGGAAGGAGAATCTGAGATGTGACACTTAAGTTGGGGTAGCTACGATAACTTCAGGCATGTCAATCAGATGCCTGATTTAGAAAGGGCAGCCGCTTCTGGCTGTGGGTTAAAACAGTTGATGCAGGCGGACTTCTCTGGAGGCTGATCCAGTCTAAGAGGTTGAGTCAAGTCTTCTAAGTGGTACTTTGTGAGCATCTTTCTGCTGAGTGGCAAATACGGGTATTTTATGGAGGCTATCTTCCAAAATTAGGAATTTAAAAAACTGAAATAATCTCCCATTCCTTCTACAATTCTTAATCTGATGCAAGGAAGCTTTAGTCATGTTCTTCAGTAAAATGTCAGTAACCACTCATAAAACTTCGATTCAGTTTTGTGTAACAGTACATGTATTCTAATGATCCCAAGGTATTGAAAACTGTTATTGCATGCAGGATCCATAAATTTAAAAGTTTTTCAGAATGTTTGAGACATGTATTCTTTTGCCTGAATAAGGATCACATTTGACTTTTTTTTATCAATATAATGTCAAGTGAAGTCTCAAACACAAATCCTAACTTAAACTGGCAGTGTTTTGCTTCTTTGGACCACAGGCTGGGTCATGCCATGCTGGTATAACTTCTCATATTTTTAGACTGGTTCTTTTTTAATTCAGTGTGACAACACAAGTAGTGGATTATTGATGGCAGCTAAAGTGAGACCATTATGACTGTAATCAATAACACACCTGCATAGAATAACAACTACTACTGGGGACATATTTTGTATTGATTCAGAAATTTATGCTGTCTCCACTACACCCAGTCTGCTACTTCCATAATTTATGTAATAAAATCTCTACTTTAGAGAAGCTGTTACTAAGTTAAATACCAAGAAATGATGACATATCAAGATGTAAATTACATATTGAAGATTTTACTACAAGCAGAAATAGCACTTGCTAAATTCCTGTGGGTTCTTTTTCAGGACCAAGGCACTTCCTTACTGCAGGCTGAAAGATAATGGAAGTCAAACCTGTGTTCCCTCTCCCGAGGCAGTATTTTAGAGGTGGAGGGTAAGGCGCCGCTTTTAATGCGGTGTGACGATGGAAGATTATTGAATTGCACAATCCATAAATGAGAAACCTCTGTAGGTTACCACATTTTTTTTCCTGTTGGTATGTTCCTGCAGGTGATAAACAGTCAGCTACTACTTACTATGCTGATGGTGGGGTTTCTGAATCCCAACCCATGCTCATCTGTCTAGTCGAGGAAATAACCACCTCATTTCATTTATGATGCCACAAACCACTTTCCACTGTTTTAGAAGCAGAGAAGCAGTATGATAACTGATTTTTAGGAACTTTAATATTAAGGTACTGAAGAACTCACGTTAAACAGAACTGAAGCTTGCTAGATATATAAAAGGAACATGAGAGGATCTTGGTGATATTTATAAATGAATCAATACCTTGGCTGAGAGTTGTCTATTGGGAATTTAGGCCCAAATTCTTAAAGGGATTTAGGCACCTAGAGCCTGTTTAATTCCATTATATTTCTTTACAATATTGTCACTGAAACCAAAGGTTTAAGTTTAGGAATCCTTTAGAAAGCTTCAGTCACAGATGTATAAACTTTCTTGTCTTGTTTCCTTCAGGTATGTGTGATCATTACAGCTTTATTTTCAAATAAAGATGGATTAATTTGATAAGAGGTATTGACAGGTATATTTAAATTATTGCAACTATTTAAAAATGCACTTAGAGATCAATTTAAGATATAATGTCAGTCTCCACAGACTACCAAACTTAAAGAAGCTCTGAGCATAAAACTTGATTTTTGATGTCAGCATATATGAATATTTGTATACATTTGGATTTGAAGGACACAGTCATACAATAAACACAAGAATTCCATGGCCTTTCTCACCATGCTTGTGTAAAACTGCATGATTTTGAGGGCATGTAGTACATTCCCAAAAGCTGAGAAAAGAATTGAAAGGTATATACAACTGTGGAGAGTTTCAAAATACAACGTTTATATTTATACTAATGTAAACTGTGTAATTAAATCCAATCTCCAGTTGAGATTGTATAATTCAGAGAATATTGAACATTGACACTGCTTTAGGTTGTCTAGTGGACTGTATTGCCCACAATTAAACAGATGAATGCACAAATAAGGATAGGCATCCTTCCAACCAGTTCTAGTTATATTTAGCAAATTCTTCTCATTTCCCTCTCTGTAGGAGGGTGATGTTGGTAACTTTAACATTGGACAAGAGAACCGTCAGTGTCTTAAACTCTGCCCTACAAGGTGTTCTGCATTCCCACGTTGTTTTGACCTTTTATTCACCCCCTTTCTTTTGGATTAACCATTTATGTGTCCTAAATGAAAAATTTGCTTTTCATTGTCTATCTGAATGTAGAAAGAAGGTCATTCTCTGTGCCACAAGGGATTAGGAAGATCTTGGAAGTTTCAGAAGTTAAACGTTCTGAAATTTATTAAAGATATAACCAAGACAGGAGAGCAGTGCAAAGAAACCTCCTTTTTATGGGAACCGAAGGTATAGATTTTGTGATTTTTTTACATCATTTTATATATCACTATTTCAAGAACTATGACTGCTGTTAAAACAGTAGCCTTTCTGTGTAGTATTACCTTTAGAAAACACAGAATTGGGCTGAGAGAAGTCCTGTAATTGGCAATAGACATTTTAAGCACAAATAAGACTATGTATTGGGTTTTATAGGTTTTATTTTTTTGAACTACAGGCTTACTACCTGTGCAATAATGAGTAAATACTGCTGTGTTTTGGAGGTGCAGTGTTTTACCAAAGAAATTGGCTACTGATCCTGGTAGTGAAAGAACTTAACAGATGCCAAATGCAGATATGTCTGTCGCAGTAATGCAGTTGGGAAGAGGAGGCTAGAGGGCAGGGATTTGGTGTATATGGGATTATACTGTGTTTTTCCATCAATGATGCAGAAAGCAAGGCCTGGGAGACAAGCCTTTTAGCCTTTGATTAGTTAAAGTAATGCAGAGTATAGTTTGTCATGGTACCACAAAAAGAAGGAAAGACTAATAAGAATTACGGGATAAGCATAACTATTACATGCGAAAAGGGTTGAAGTCTGGGGGAAGGCAGCTGGTCTCACACAGGAGAGAGCGATATTTTAAAATCTTAAAAATTATTTTTTCTTTGAAGTACTAAACCAACATATTTTAGAACTGTAAAACCTTCAAAAACAGTCATACAGGTATTTCTGTTGTTTCAGAAGTAGACAAACTGGAGCTGTAATCTGTAGGAAAAGTACTGATCTTCTGAGAGTTTCTGATTTTGGTTGAATATAAGACATGTAGAGATTTCAGAAGCTTTAATGTCTACATAGTAGTTCAGTTAAGAAAACTAGAATTTCCCATAGTGTCTGATTTAAATGAGCTGTCTTCTCTCTGTAATCTGTTAAGTATATCTGCGTGTATCCATGAGACTGCTATACTAGAGGATATAATTATTTTGTTTACCATTTTGAGATTGATGTGAATGGAATCAATACCAGTTACTTTGCTTTTCATTACTGAAGGCATCTGAAATGTTGCCTAACCATACCTTCCTTGTGTCGACTGGATCACAAAGCCCTTGTATACACACCATTTGACCTTCTAGGACATTCTTCAAAGAACTGGCAGGCTTAGCATGTCACTTTTTTCCTCACTTGAAGAAATTAAATCTACTTAGGAGGATCCTACTAATACAATGTGGATACAGATTACAGGTGCACGGAGTATGTGGAGAGTCCAGAATGAAAATAGCTGTAATGAAGAAGCTGGGGGAGGGAGAAGACTCTGAAATAGGCTGACTTAATTATCAATCTTGTACTCTAAAATAAGTGACTTTACTAGGTGCACTGATACAAAACATTTACAGCAAGTTGGAAAATTCTGTTGGGGAAAAATCTCTCAAGGCATTTTCTTCTGGAGAGTAGAAAATGAGACGGTTATTATGCACAAATGCAACAGTTGCACAGTATTGGTATTAGTGATTAACACCTGATAATTATTTCCCTTTTTTTCACCCAGGTGTGGTTTTACTGGGTACACCTGAATCACTTACATGTTTTTAGAGTGGAAGCACAAACAGAATTGACTTCTCCTTGGGAAACCTTTGACATTTCGCTGGCTGTTAATGTTGTCCTTCTTACAGCAAATGTCACTTGAGACTTTTATAATAGAGAACAAAAAAATATGCTTGTGCATGCTTGTCATTTCACATGAAATCAAGTGACTGATTTCTGATAGAAATCTCAAGAGCATTGAGTTCATACAAATTTCTCTCAGATCCCCCTCAGAATAACTGAGTTTTGCACATATTTTTTGAGGCAAGGAGTGTTAATAGTGGATTTTCTGAGAAACTATTTAAAATACTTTTGATACTATAAAATTGAGAGAAACTTACAAGTATGTACAATAACAGGACAAAATCCAACTGGTTTAAAGTAGGTGTAATATCTAGGACTAAAAAAAAAAAGTGTGCTTGTTTTCTGTGTCCTTTTGTGACTGGGGAATTTAGAGCAGTTATTGGAAGATGAAGGAATCCCACTGTCTGCATTATTGGACCCAGAGGCCATACTGTGTGATTACTAATGCATGCAGGCATGGTCAATAAATTTTATGGTTATACATCTCATTGTCATTTTTGGAGCTCATTGATTTAAGCAGCTTGCACCGATCAAGAATATTACAACACAACAGGCAGCATAGCCTCATATGCTGACAGATTTAAAGCGGAGGAGTCTTATTTCAGTTAAAAATTGAGGGAAAAAATTGCTGTTAAGTGTGAACTGAATGCTGGAGCAAGTTGGCCAGAGATAGTGGAGATCATATTCCTGGAGATTTTCAAAACCTGACTGGAAAAGATTCTGAGCAGCTTGCTCAAATTGACTCTGCTTTGAGCAAGAGAGTTGCCAGGTGTTATCCAGGGGTATTTCCAATCTCAGTTGTTTTGTGTCTGCTGTGCAAAAACCGGAAAGTAGTTCCAGGGTTGCAAGACAACCTCCCTTTATGTTTCTCACCAGTGGAGATCAGCCATCAGTGAATCTCCCCTTGCCTGTGCTAGCTGTGAAGGCGGAGCTGGATGGACAGAGCTGAGTCAGGCTGGGATGTGGCTGCACGTCCAAGGACACTGTTAGCAGCTGCATTTATGAGACCACAGTTTATGTTTTTTAACCAACTTGGTTGTATCCATTTAAATTAACATTTAAGTTCAATCTTCTGCCTTTAGAGCAATAAAGAATTCTAAGAGGTTTATTCAAATTTAAATACTTCTGCTGTCACTTTATACAGCTGGTTTCAAAGCATATTGACTTATATTGAACATAACCTTGTAATGAGTTTTGGTTTTGCCAGGAGATACATGTTTCTTCCATTATCTTGTTTGTTTCTATTTTGTACTTTGTGGGTAATATTTGCAATTACTTTTCTACAATACCATGTTGGTAACAGCAGCAGGAAGCAGTAGTTAGCTCAGCTGGAACATTCTGGCCTCTGAAGTTCTTGTTGCTGCATTCAGAGTAAGAATAAACTGCCTGTTTATCTTTGTGGCATTTGGATACTCTCATCCCCTTTTTTGTTCAATATTTCTTTATTGGTTAGAGTTAAGACAGCTGGTAGGAGCAGTAAATCCAAGTTGATTGTAACAGATATTGTCTGACATTGGCATGTCTGTAACTAGGAAGATTAAAACAATGTGCAGTAAATATTTTAGACAAGCTGAAAGAAGTTGCTAAAATAATTCATAGTTATCCTGCCTGCTAGACTGGATAAACAAAGTGAAAATTATTTTCTTTCATTTGTGCACAGTTTCGAAGAGCCTCAGAATTGCTGTGATGGTGTGCTGAGCTGTATTTCTGCTCAGTGCTTTTTGTTGGCATATTCCATGTTACCTGTAACTTCCATCAGTTCAGTCTTCCTGTGGAGAACATGTCCTGTGGCAGTCGTGGGACTGGGAGAGCTCTGCTAGGTTTGCACCTCAACAACTGGTCTGCATTAAAGCACCTTGAAGACATATTTGTAATATTAAAAAAAGGTGTTTAGGCTTTGTTTAAAATCCTGTCTCTCTGGAAGCAGGTTAGCTAATGAGCATATTTTACTCCTCTCATGGAGACAAAGCCTGAGCTTTTAAATTTGTGGCAGCAAAACGAAACAATTTTTGAACCAAGTCATCATTTTCAGCATCAATAGAAGGTCATGCCCTTGTCAGCTGGCATTGGTTCAGCATAAGGTTCCAGTCAGAATTGGCTGCGTTGTGCTTAGAGCTGCTCTCTAAGAGACCTTCACCCTTCCCTCTGTTTGGAGCTGCTGCTGTGGTAGGTCTATTGAATATTTATAGGGGACTTACTAAGAGACTCCTCACTGCAGTCAGACTATAGACTCATTAGTTCTTGTCTGGCAGAATGAAGCTTGTTCAAGCTCATGACAGACTCTACTTCCATCATTTCTTCTCTGCTTACTGTTGCGTGTTAAGCCATGATACTGATTCAAGTTCAAAATACAACTCCACTTGTACTACTTCGGTAGTTTCAAGGTTGGCTTGGTTCCTGAGAAATTCAGACCTTCTGGGACCTGGAGTTTGGCAGATGAAACTTTTTGAACAAGGTTATGAGTAAAGGCTGGAACGCTTGTTCTCTTGCTCTGCTGCTTGACCTAAGTAATATTTTACTCAGCTGTAGTGTACAAAGATATCCAAAATCATGCTGAATCCACACCCCTTGCAATTTTAAGAATATGATGTTGCAAAAAGTTAGGGATCTGTTTTAGTAGTAGGTGATTGTTCTCATTAAAAAATTCTACAGTACACTTGAATATCTCTTCCCAGGAGCATTTTCAAATGCTGGAAAGAGAGAAATTTTAATCAAATGTAAATTACCAGAATGTCAAACATACTTTTTGAGCAAAGTTGCTCATAAAAGAGAAGAAGTTATAACATACATAAATATAAGTTAGAGATAATTATCACTTCTTCCTGAACTCTTCCCTGGTCTTACAGGCATATGTAGGTAGTAGGGTATCCCGATTTGTAGCTCGAGTGATATCTTAATTTATTGAAATTTACATTTACTGAAATTTACAGTTTATTATTAATTTACATTAAATGAGCTTGGTGTCTGTTTTTCTTACATCACTATTAAGAAATTTGCTGATTATTTACTTTTTAAAAACAGGCCATAATTTTCCACTTTGTTTGAGAGTAGAAGCTTTTAAAATGGCTCATACAGGATTTCCATATTCAATTAAAAGTAATTTTAGAAGTGCAGTGTAGGATTTGTTGCAATGTTTTAAAACTTTATCAAGCTACTAGTGGCATTTTTAATATGTAGTATTATCCTGCTGATGTCTGTTTAATATTATTTCTGATTATTATTATAGCTGCATTTCTTTTGGTTAAGAGGAAATTGTGTGTTCATTTTATTATTTGTAAAAATGTTTTTAAAAGGGCAAGCATTGGCAAGATTTTGCTTCTGACCTCCAGATTGAATTGCTCATCAGGTAAAGTGAATTGCTAATAAAAATAAAACTTTTGAGGAAAAATCTTGCCTGAGGTTGGATTTGTACTGATTCAACACATTTTTTATGATTATACCATCTCCCTCAGTGCTGTTTCTGGAACAACGTGACCCTTTTAATGAATTACGTTTTGTGACAAACTGCATTTCCGTGTACGTGCTCTACTTGCTTGTGTGTTTTGTGTTTGTGATGTGGTTTCTCCTTTTTTCTGCACTACTTAAAAGCATTTACTTATCAGAGTTGAAAATAAATAAAGCATCCTGTTTATTAATTAGCTAAATTTTCATTGTCATCCTAAAGTCACTGGAATTACTGTATTGAGACGTAGTGTTGTCTTACAACTTGTAAATCATGAAATGAAACACAACATTTACCATGGAAGGTGACGACACGCGCAGAGAAGATACGGATTTTGGGAGGCAGCCAAATGCTGACTTGCTTACAAGAACTGGGGGACAAACCCCAAAGTCTTCCTTCATAAAAGTAGTCTGCAGGTAGTTGTGTTCATATTTCTTACATCACTTAAAAAATCAGTTTCTCAGATATAAGAAGCTGTTTTTCCCATTGAGTGCACATACATCCTTTGTGGATCTGAGTGTTAGTAATTTTTTCTGTGGTATTAGTGGGTTCAGGTGAGACCTTGTGGGTGAGCAGTCTTCAGCCAGAACAGTAAAAACCCCCCAACAAAACAACCCCTAAAGAATGCTAGTGATTTTCTTTACAAGTGCAACTCATTGACTGAGACTGCTAACTTATAAAGCAGTTTTAGGTTTATTTTGATTAGTTGTTGGTTTGTGGCTTTTAATGATGAGATTGAATTGCGTTTCTGTGCAATAGACATTGTGGTGGAAAATCTGAAAAGTTGGAGCCACTTGGAACTGTTCTTAACTTCCACTGAGGTCAGCAGTAGCATTTCTGTGGGTTTCAGTGGGAGTAACATTATACTGTCTGAATGTGAAGACTTTTCTTTCACAAAACACTTATAATACTCTGCTTTAGTTAGGGTTACATGAAAACCAAGTAACTATTGTACAACTTGTTTATGGAAAAGAAAGGTATTTCTTAAGTAGGAGAAAGAAGTTTTAACCATTTCTCTTGTGCCAGCATAATAGGTTTTTTAATACCTACAGCTCTGGAAGTCATTGCACCACAAAAATTGGTTATCTAGAACTGTTTTGATTATATCCTCCAGTGTGTTTTATTACATTGTCTGTAGGAGCAGGTCTGAATAGAGAGTGCCTTCTCACAAGGCAGGGAGTGTTGCAGGATGTATACTTTCTGGAGTAGTGGTAGACATGGCTGAATTCTGCCATTGTAGGTATTACTGGTCATGTAAACAGGGAATCTGGATTAGAGAGGAAGCATGTTATCTCCTGAATATATGTAGTTTTCAAACCTGTGTATTAGTTCTCAATTTTTGATAGCAGGTTCTTTAAATAGAAGGTTAATTATTATTAGTGGTGTTTTCATGGATGCCATTTAAGAAAAAAGTTATTTTTTACAAAGCTGAACATTTCAAAAAGTGAGATGCTATATTTGCTATGCTATAACTGTCATAAGATTTGTTTTTAAGCCCCTCTGTGAAGATGCTATTACAAGTGAGTTTGGCATAAAAGCTTCTAGCCCATGGTTGCCCAGAAGTAATATCTGAAATATTAAAAGTAAGTGCCTTTTCAGAAATTAATACTAAATAGTCATTTCCAGAATGATTGTTTAGTATTAATGTAGTTGTGTGATTTAAATGGTCAGTTTTGCTTGCAGTATACAAAATGGAGTTGACTTGATTTGAAATGTGTTCCAGGCTGCTGGATTTCAGACCTCAGCCATCCAGAATGGGTGTTTTTAAGCTGTTAGGAACACCTTTTCCCCCCTGTAATTAATTTTTTTTCCCCTAATTCATTGCTTGTGGATTTATGGCTGCTTATTTTAGGTTTCTACCATATTTTCTGGAATGATCAACAGTGATGAATTAATCTTAATTGATGGATTACTATACATTAATCAAACTCTTACTTAATGTGCTTGATATTTCTTGCGAGAAAGCTATTTTGTAAAAATATTGTCTGTAGTTAAGTTTATTAAATTAATACTTGGGCATATAAGAATCTTTGTCACATATGGGAAGCACAAGATATGACCCAAATACTCAAATTACCCAAAGTTAGCATTTTATTTTATAAGAATTGGCAGCACAAACAAACCTGAACTAAGTAATTTTAGAAAGGAATTTCCCCTCCATACAGAGTACATTATATGTAGAGGCTAATTGGGAATTTTTCATCTGTAGCTCTTGGAAATTATTTTTATCTGGTTTATCTGATGCCAAGTCTGTTTATCTCAAATGGGAAGTTTTACTATTGCCTTTGCATGGCATGGTTAACAAACCAAGTCTGATGACGTTGTATTATATGCCTGAGAATTTACATCTCCTTGATGGTCTTTAGTTAATGATCATAGAAGCCTTCCAGAACTGCTGCTGAGCCCTAATTTTGCCTTCATTGTTATCCACACTATTGTGGTGCCTTTGGTGGTGTTGAATAGATGTAAAAAAGAATGTTGGATTCTTACGTGCAACATGCATGAATTTAAATTCTTGTAGTTCTTGATGGAAATTTGGAATCACTTAATTCCTGATTTAAGATGGCAGCTTGTTTGAAAGCATGGGGATTTTGCCCTGGTGCTGCTCTGACTCCTTGTGGTTTATTGATGGCAGCTGGAGAGTTGAGCTCATTCAGTTAACCCAGCCGAGGTGTGAATGCTCTGCATGATCAGCCCCTGGGATGCTGGAGTTGCTCCCGTATGTGCTCAGGTCTTCTCCTAACAAAGCTGACAGCAACAGGAGCGAGCCTGGTGCTCTGCAGCTGTGGTGTGACAGGCTGTGGGTATTTATTTTCCTCCAGTTCACTGCACAGCTACATAGCACTAGCAGAAGGTAGGCTGTATTGCTGTAAATAGTATTTAATGGTTTGATTGGGTACTGTTTAATGAATTGTAATTTACTTTAGGGTGCATCAGAACTACTGGAATACTGATTACTGAAGCAGGCAGATTTTTTAGTAGGGTTTCCGCTAAATGCTTGCAAAATTACCTGTCTGAAGTAGAATTTCATTGAATTGCCTGGCTAAGGTTGGCTTTAGAAGTCTGTATGATACATCATTGTGTGCTGCCATGCTTTCTGCTTCATGGCTTGGAGAAAACCTGCTTCATCTGAAATGCATTAGCATTCAAAACTTGGATACTTTTCTGGACTCAGAGGACTGATAATGTGTATTTATTGATATGCATGTGGAAACATGCTAATATACACCTATCAGTGGAGCTGTACATCTTTGCACACATTAGTATTGAAAACAAATATGTAACTTCTGATCCTTGAGTTCTAACTGCCAGTGTTTCCATTCTGGTCAAGCATGAGATGCTACTCCTCTCTCATATCTTTGCCAGTGTATTCCCAGGTGCCATCCCAGATTTCCCCATTTGGATTGAATGAGGAGATTAAAAGTTTAGAATTTAATCTTTACTTTCATAGTAGGAGTCATGGTAGGCCGTCTTAATATTCATTCAGTGTTCTTGGACACACCTCTGGAAATAGTGGAGCAAGATGGGCATGGTCTATTAAAACTATAGTGAATAAGACTTTAAGACCCAATCTCTTGATTTACAATTCTTACAGCAACATCTCTATGGAATTGACAAGACACAAATATTAGACAAATTTTCTCCTTTTATTTAGATCCATTAAAGGCTTTCACAAGCAGATAAAGGAAACTTAGATAATGAAAATAATTAAACAAAAAATACAGAGCGTAAAAATGTTACCATACCTGCTCCTTAGTAAGCCTCCCCTCAGAAATATATCCTCACAGAACAGGTACAGATGGAATTTAAATGCTGCACTATCCCATGGGGACTGTAACTTTTTATTTAGGTGTTAAAAAGTATACTTTATAAAAGAGGACAGGCAGTTTTATTTGACTTCGGCTACTTTCTTGATTTCTTGTAGTTTCAGTACTATTCTTCCATTGTAAACTTTCATGCCTTACGGTAAGCATTGATTTTTGGTTTTGGTTTTTTTTTCCTTAAAGCTGTATATGATGTATAAATTGGCGCTGAGCGTCAACAGGGATGTACATAGAACAAGTCTTCCAAAACTGATCTGCAGCTTTGCTGTAGAAACTTACTGGAAATTGTCAGTAAGAATTTTGTGGGACTTTTTCATCTTGCACAATGTAAATAAAGGGTCTTCCTATTAAAAACCTGATGACTTTGTTGAATTTTGAGATAGGTTCTTAAAATACCTACATAGCGAAGTTGAGAGCATTTAGACTAATAAAACAGTCACCTTTGCATTTTAGATATAAAGCTGAATTTTTCCTCCATCTAGAGGGTTACGCATGAACAACTGCAGAGATGCATTGTCCCATGAGAGTTCTGGCAGGGATTGTTTCCCTGGAACACTGCATTCAGGAACAGAAGGGAAACATGCCCCGATGTGTGTCAGAAGCTAAAAGCATCACTTGTTCCGCCTCTCCTTCCTGACTGGAATTCCAGTAATTGTTGTAGCTTTAGCATCGCCCACATCGGTAGAAAAGGAGACTTTGTTTCTTGCCACTGCTCCCTACCATTGCCAAGATGGATCTCAGGCATTTTTGACTGGGGATATGAGGGCATATTTATCTCATTAAAATGATCATTATCATACCCTTTTGTTGACATTGTCTTCAGCATGTTCTTTCTTTTAATTAAATTGTAGCCTATTGTATGGTAATCTTTTTGTTTTCCTGGAGTGTTTCTTCTCCTTAAGATCTCTGTACAAAATCAGAACTGACAGCTGACAGAAGATTGACTTCATAATGCTGTAATGGTTCGCAGTACTTCTTGTTTTGAGTGTTTCTTATCTTGGCATTAGACGTTTGTGAAAATATTTGCTGGGGGTTTTTTTCACGTTTTTCTATATATATATGTATGGGATGATATTTTGGCACAAAGATGTAGCACTTCATTTACTGACAAAGATACAATTTTCAGCATTCTTGGAGGAAGTTTGTATTTGTTTGATAGTTGCATGTCACTCTCAGGGTATTTATAGATACAGGGGGCAGCACAAAGATTAGATGCTTTCCAGCATGTGTTAATGCAGTATTATATCTTTCAAGAAGATTTTTTTTATGGAGCTGAGTTTAGAAGTATGTTTGAAAACAGCCTTGTCACACATGTCATCAAGGTCAGAAGGGAGAGAAAGCAAGCATTTCAATGTTCCAGCTAAGTTTTGTGAAAGGACTGTAGAATGTTAGTGTTTGCTAACCAGTGCACTAGTCTCTTCATGCTCCTTGAACAGTCCTGCAATAGAGATAATGCAGTTTATTGTGTTCCATGAGATTTTTAGCTCACTCTGCTTGAGACTTGAAGGTTAAACTTTCAGATAATACAGTTGATAAAAGCCACTGATGGGTTATGAACCCAAAGTGGCATCAGATGGAAGCCTGGAGTGCATGGTGTGGAAGAACCCCCAGGTGAGGTTGGGAGTGCAGTGTCGGTACTTGGAAATCCTCTAATTGGTAATGTAGTGGAGAACAGAGGTTCATTCTTGCTGCTTATAGGCAATGTAGGCAATAGGAGGCTCTTCTGGCATTTTTGTCATGGTTCTCTACCATCAGTTCTGGAGAAATGTGAACAGTGGGTTTCATGATGTAGCAGCTCAGCGGTGGTGAATACAGCTCATTCCTTGGAGTACTGCTTTAGAACACCTTTTAATTTCAAATAAACATCCAACTGAAAAACACTTTGCTGAGCACTGGACCTGATTAACACTGTCATTACACGTTTCTGTATTTAGTAACTAAAGGTTATTACTTATAGTTTTGGGAAGCTGACATGCATGTTGGTAGCATCCAGTTTTTAATTAAAAAACACATGAAGAAGTAAACATCAGTTAGACTAATATTGTGCCCCCAGACCTAGAGGTGTGCAACCTCATCAAAAGCAGACTTTCTGTAATACCCTTTGTGTGCCAGTGACATTGAAGGATAATGCTGCTTTGTATTATTCTTTTAACTTAAAAAAAATTCTACTGATTTTTGGATTTATTCCAGACTTAAACTGCTGTAGAAGCATACTACTGTTGTGTAAACTCTCTCTGCCGGCAGGTGGAAATATATATACGACTCATCCTTTGACTTATGTCTGTGTTTCACTGGCTGATGTTTCTCTCCCAATCACTGAAGCTGAAGGTTTGTAAAAATCCTATTTAAAATTTCAGCATAATGGATCTTGCTGTGCCAAAACATGGAAGTTTTTCTCTTGACGGAAACTGGAGAGTCCAGACTTTCTGAAAGATAGGAATTCTGGAATAATGTTCTGTAATACCCACTACAGGTAATTAAAAGTTGTACACTGTGGTATGTGTGTGATATGTTTCTGGAATGACTTTCTGTGCAATGGATTTCCTCTGTTGACCTTGAACTGCTGTATTGCAGTGAATATACCTGTGGTACAGTACTAAGCAGATATAAGCACGGTCTTTGCTAGTGAGTTTGTAGTTAACACAAAGCTTCTCTGGCTTTTCGTGGCAATCTTTGCTGTTTGGAATTCAGAATTAGTCATTCTATTTTGGCACAGTAGGACATATAATTGAAAATAACATGACAGAAGTAATTTTTGCTGTTAGAGTTTGTGTAAGATCTGCATGAGATCCTAGCTTTGTATTTGAGATTGAAGTTTTGTACTATTTCCATTACTATATAAATATTAAATGGTAAAGAGTTGCTATTATTTCTACCATTTCAATGAAAAGTCATACTTTCAGGTCCAGCAGAGTTGTGGGATAATAAGCTTGACAAGGCACTAGGTGAGATATTGTAGATCCAGTTTTTAAGTACTAAGAGACAGAGGAAGACTGTATTTAAGCCAAGAGAAGGAGAAGACAGAGGCATTGATACATTAAATTCAGAAGGCAATCTCTAGAATGGAATTTGGAGGGCTTTAAAGTCTGTAGCTGTATGATGGTGTAGGCAAGGGATGGAACAGTATATGTCTGGAGTTATAAAATGGCTAAAAAAGTGGTTTATTTTTATAAAAAGTGGTGATATTTGCACTGCAGCATTCACTTGGAATTAAATTTATGTCAGAGGAAGCTAAATAAGAAAACCCATGGGATTTTGAAGATGCCATTCTGCATTTCTTTATTGTCCCTAATCCCAGCCAAAGGTGAATTCGCAAACCTGGGAGAGCTTACAAGCTTATACCATCTGAGGCAACTTAGAGGCTGAGCAAATTACTCCCTGTACTTAGTGGAGTGCATGATTTTTCAGGGTTGGAAGGAAAGAGTTACAGACAAACTTAGAGCCTGTTGAAAAAAAGGTCTTCACTCACAATGGAATTTGTCAAGCAGACACAGATAAGCCATGGAATTTTTCACTCTTGCTAATGGCTAATGGACCATCTGGCAGCTCAGTTTAGTATGAAAACTCTTGCTTTCCTTTTTTCTGTGTAGCATCACACGAGGAGAGGGCATTGCCGCATTATCTAGTGCTTTGGGGTGTTACATTGAGAGCCAGTCACACCCTGATTAACTTGTGAGAACAGGCAACTCACAGCATAACACTAATATCTTTTTTTTATTTTCCACTCTTCTTTCCTGCTTGATTAATGTAACCACTATTTTTGCCTGAAACACAGAATTATTTCTCTGTACATTGCTCAGCGAGAGATCCAAAGGGCTTCTTTCTTAGTATACCACAATTAAATAGGAAAAGGTTATCTTGCCTTTCTGAGAACTCATTTAAAAAGAATGGAATAAGAATATTTTCTCAATTTCTTTTCTGAATAATAATGTGCAGAGATTACGCTTTGCATCTTGGTCCAAAATCCAATCAATTCTTTTTATTTCTGTATGTAATGTAATTCCTTGGCATTTGAAGATGACACTGGAAAACAGTACATATGGGTTGGGTTTTTTTCTTTCTATAAGCAAGTTATTTTGATATAATGAATAGAAGCCTATCCTCTGTCAGTAAGAGATGATCAAATGTGAATTAAATAACCAGACTGTATTACAAAATCTAAAATGGTAAATGTTAATGTGATCTATTCAAAACTGTAGGTATAAAATACAGCAGATAAACATTTATCTTGGTCCACTAAAGTCAAGTTAATTGGAAGAAGGGCAGTGCAGGAGCGAGTGGCATTTTGTTTTATCATGTTGTGACCACAGGGTATTTAAGAATAGTTTGAGTTTGTTAAAAGGCAAATTTTGCTGGAAGGGATAAATGCAGGACTGTGTTTTGTCAATTTCTAATAGGAGTGGAATTTCATTAGCACTACTATTCATTTCTGTTGTGCGAGGAAGAGTAAAATAGATTCTCATTGACTTAAAATGTCACTGTCAGTTCTAGCTGATGGAATTCTCTGCAGTTTGTTGTCTGAATATATGAAAGAAAATAGGACTATGGGTCAGCCCTGTTCACTCTAGTTAGGATCCTTGAGGTTTTGTGTGGGCTTATACATTTGTGAGTTTTTGTTGTTGTAGTTGTATAACATTATGCTTTTGTCTTCTAACACCCACACGTTCTTTGCTTTCTGATAGTGCTTCGTATTTATTTCTGTAATGCAAACTGTCCTCTTGATTGCAGAAGTATAATTTGTTGTGCCTATGCTTCATACCTTTCTGTCCTTGAGCTCTTGGAAAATCCTTGACGTTTCTTTGCTTGGTCTATCCAACATAATGTTTACATGATTTTCTTGTCCAACTGCTGACAGTCCTTTCTTCAGCATTTTTCTCAAACTTGTGTTTATCTTCTTCAAAGAGCTGTAAAACAAATCTATGTATCCCTATTTCTCTCTTCACATTCATTCTTCTGTTCCGCCCTTCTAAGCTGTATTCTTGTCACAAATTTCAGTATACTTCTTATAGGGCAGCTTTTGAAATCAAAGTCTGCATACTGGCAGAAAGATATATGTGATTAGTTTTTCTTTGGCTTAAACAGAAGAATTACCATCTTTGCTAGTTTCAAACACATAGACTTGCAAGCTGGCTACTAAACCCTAAACTTCTGAGAATAAGGTTTCTTACCTTTTTTTGTTTTGGTAGACATACTTCGTAAAGATTACTGGAAAATTCTGTCCTCCCTGCTCAAAGTGATAGATGATATTGATACAGAATTTCCTGCTAGTTGTTACGAACAGCCTTTGAATTATGGCTGTCGTGAGATTCTGTGTTGGCACACAGTGAAGTGACTTGGAAACAAAGCAGATGAGCTCAGAAATACCTGTTACTAATCTTACATTCAGAAGTACCATATTAACTGGAAATCATTTCAGCCTCTTGTGACTTTTTAGCCTTGTAACTTGTGAAGATAAAAGTGTCATTCTCCTGCAGTCATCTTCTGTGTCTTCTATTATCTGGTAAGGTTTCATTGCTTATTCTCTGATATTTTTAAAGTTACTGTCATTGGTGTTCACTACAAGTATTGAAGACCTCGTCTTTACAGGTCTTTGAGGAAAAATGAGGTGTCCCTGCAAGCACTTGGGTTCTTCCTCCTTGATTCAGAGAGGAAAGTTTCATGTCTTTATAGGAGCAGTTGTTAATGGCAGCGTGTTAGAAGGGAGGGTTGTTTCTGTAATTCCAAAAGAGAATGTGTTAGACATAAACAATTACAAATACAAGTATTGTTAATCCCCTGACAGTTCTATAGTAGGTAAAGTCTAGCACTCCCTATTTTAAATATGGCTTTACTTGAAGTACTGATTCTCAAAATATTTCCGCTTATCTCTGAAGTCGTAATTATGGTGTTCATCATATTTGAATATAATTGCTGCACTTTGCATTCTGCTCAAGTCATAGGACTTCAGTAAGGAATTCATTTCAGCTATTGCTTTCTTGCCTACTGAAATCTGAATTTTGGACTCCCATCTCCTTTGGTTTCTATCAGTTACAGTGTATTGTTTCTAATGAGGCGGTCTCGTGTGGAGTATTACTCTAAAATGGAATGAGACATTTACAAAATAATAAGTAAATACCATGTAGGTGCTTCTAGGTGGTTATCAGATGCACAGAGATTTCTGAATACAGCAACTACAACAGCTCCATGTTAATCCTGTTGTAGACAAATTCTCCTAAATTATTTCATCTCTTTTGAAAAAAAATATTATCTCTGTATAACAAGATTTAGTTAATACTTCTGAAGTGTTTGAGGTGCTCTGCTTTACAAAAGGTATTGCTGGGTAGTTACAAATATTTATTCTTCTGGGTGTAATATCAGTGAGTAGAACAGACCAGTAATTAACACCTCTCTCAGATGTCTTGAAAGAATTAAAACACTCAAAAAAGAAATTGGAATGTTTAGACTTGTGCTCCTGGTAGATGAAATCTTTATGAAGCATTTTTAAAAGCCTGGTAAGTGCAGTAAACTATAGATGCATCAGCTTGTTCACTGTGTGCTGCCAATCACTCAGAAATTGGGACGAATCTTTGAAGTAATGTAGGACTATATAATATTACTCGGTGCTTTTTTGGAATGTGTGACCTCTTCACGGAAAGAATTGCACATCTGCACTCTAAAGTAGATAGTCCCAGTTTGGAACTGATTAGAAAAGTGTTGCTAAGCCCAGGCGTTTTCTGTCACAACCACAGTGATTTATGTATTTAAATGTAACAAATTTCCTCCTAAAAATAATTAATGTTCGTGTTTTGTCCCTCTTTATTTGATTTGAAAAGGCTTTCAGGATGTTGTTCCTCTGATGGGTAGAATTGTCCTGATTTCCTTCAAAATGAACACAGCTAATAGCTCCTCATCTTAGAGCAATAGACTTAGAGCTCACAGCATCAGTGAGAACTTGAGTGAAACGTGACGCTGCTTGACCTTGCCCGTGCCATCCTTCTCTTTTCCTTACCTCTGTTACCTCTGTTGAAGAAGAGAGATTGAGTTTTGGGGAACTTGCTCCCCATAGCTTTCTCTCTTGCTGCTTCCCCGGTGCTGGGTACCCTCCTTTGCTGCTGCTGAGCTGTGCCTGGTTCCCTCTGTGTTGCTGTGCCATGACATTCTTGCTGCACACACTGAAGAGAGGCATGTGCAAGTCAAAGGCACCGCAATAGAGAGCGGGACCTGGGACATTTGTGGAGCACCCCCAGCTCTCCCCACCAGCACAGGGGGGAGACAGGCACAGCACATGCTGAGCACAAATCATTCTGAGGCTCTCTTCAAATTTTTCTCTTCTTTAGCAGTCTTTTACTGGGATACTGTGAAGTTTCTTAGTGCTTGGGAATTATTTCCATGTGCAGCCTTGCTGCTGAGCAACTGTAGTAATACCAGAGTTCCGTTTAGCTGTATTTCTTCAAGAGCTTGGGTCCTTGACAGATGTGTAGAGGACAAATGAAAAGAGCAATTGCAAATGGGTTTCTGTGCCATTAGAGCTCTAACAGCCTTCCTTCTTGGCTGTGTGTCATATCATACTTCAGGGAGGGAGGGGTGGGCTATGAACCTTAAAAAGATTTAAATATTTAAGTGCAGGTCAACTTTTCATATCAGTGGATGTCTTAAACTGGTCTTGGAGTGCTCAGCAATAATAATTTTCTTTAATATTTTCAGGCAGCATTGAAGGTGGTAATTGAGTAGCAAGTGTTTTGAATTCTTACATTGCTTAATCATATTTCCTTATCATTTACTTACAGTTTCACTATAGAACCTTGGTTTTGGATTAATTAAAAAAAAAAACAGTTGCATCTCTTTGTGCTGTGGAGGAACATTTGTATCTAGTATATCAATAGCTGCACAAAAATTGGTAAGCCAGAGAGCAAACCAAGCCAGGAGAGAAAGAGGTTGTTGGGAAGATCTTCTAAAGGAGAGACATTAGCATACAACTTCCTTAATTACTCAGCTATTTTAGGGTACTCCATCAATACATAACATTAATCAAGGGAATGGGAACTACTGGCTTTTGGCCTCTACCCTGTAAAACCTTGAGGCTGTGTAACCTCTCTTCCCATACAAATTTGTAAACTTCACCTGTCTCTGGAGCCATCAGTTCCAGCATACGCCAGCAATGGCCATTCTCTTTCTTTATTCCTCTCAGGTGTTCAAAAAGTGGCAGGCTTGAATTGATTTTGGCAAGAAACCATAGTAGTTGATGCAAGAAGGCTATCTTCTGGTACACAGAAGTGGTTTCTAGATGTGAAATCCATACGCTGATCCTTTGCTTCACCGGCTGTTTCAGTGGCTCTGCTTGGGTTCAGCCTGTCACTGAAGCATTCCTGCTCTGTTATTTACAGATGGTTCTCTGTGGCTGATTTATGACTTAGTGGGGGGATAACTGCCTGGTCTCTTCCATTTTTCTATTATTTCATGTATGGAAAGGATGCATTGGCCACTATTAAAGAAGTAGCCTTATCAAAGAGAAAAGATAATTAAAAATCACCATTAACGTTCTTTGAGGATGGCTAATTGTGAGAAATTGGGAGGAACAGCAGAATGGAAGAGTTTAAGTGCCAGTATCTCTGGCCTCCTGTTTAAGCATCAAGCCTGCCTTGTATAATAAAAGCTATTTATAACTTGCTGCTCGGTTAAACGTGTACAGAATTTTATTATGCATAAATTGGGAAGCAGGGCCAGCAAAGGGACTTAACAGAGTGATGAATGGATGACAGGGTGCAAGACTGAAACTGTTTTATTCATGGATTGTGAGGTCAAGAAGAAGAACTTCTGGAAAGGGCTGGCAGTTGAAGGAGAAAGATACAGAATCCAAGAGGTAAAGAATCCAGTAATCTGAGAATTATCAAGTCACTTTGTCATACTTCTTTTTGACAGTTAGAACTCCAGGTAGTAGCTTTTTATTTTTACTTTGCTACATTTTCATGAGTTATTTTTATTCTTTCTCCCAGTTCCAGTTGCGTTATTATCATCAGCTGCTTCCAGTGTCACAGCCCTAATTCTCTTAATTTATTCTCTTACATTTTAAGCAACAGGTAAGAGGTTCCCCCACCCCCCACTTTTGTTTTGATACAGCCACCGACCCCCACCCAGTTACAGTGTAGAAAATATGTGATAATACAATCCAAAATCATAGTCTTGATGTGAGGCACAGCTAGAAGTTCATTAATCTGTTCAGTTTGGGCTGAACTTGTCAGGGCACAAAAGATTGTTAGAGGCTGATAACTCATTAAAATGCTGTTTAATTCCATTGGTCATGCAGGTATTCCTGAGCAGAATGCAGTTAATGGAACTTAATTCCAAACACATGAGTCAAGTTCATTGGTTTGTAATCATTGTTTGTAGTTTTGTCACAGGATATGTTCAACTGCAGGTGCATTTTATATCCACAAATACCACAGAATAAAAAACAAATCCAGACTAGGCTAGAACAGAGCTGATTTGGACCAATTAATGAAATCTGATTTCCTTTTATAAAATTATTGCAGGGTCTTCCTGTATCTAATTTAAAATTGGCAGATAGATTGTTTAAGAAATACGTGGTTGCACTTCACAATGCATGTTTTTCTCTTATGTATTCTCTGTATCTTGCATCTGTAAGGATTTCTGCCAAAAACACTGGAAAGGAAATTAAAGAGGCACTCAAGATAATAATCACAAAGAGAAGAATTCCCTTACCTGGTAGCAAATGAGAAAATACACCCTGATTAGTTTTACAGTAGCAATGGCCTTTAGTTTTCTTGTGGTAGCTTGTAAGGTGTTTAAGAAAACAGGTGATGTAAAGGACTTAGATGTTTGGGGAAACTGCAGCACTTCTTTTTCATGCAGAAATGACAAGAGATTCACTTTTACAAGTCCCAGTGTCTGGACATACTCTTGATACTGTAACATTGTAATGCTGTAATTTGACTTAAAAAAAAACCTCATAGGCAAGCAGTATTAAAAAAGGAAAAAGAAGGTATTTGATTGTGATTCTTTCGAAATGAAATAGATCTGACAGTACCTGCAGTATTTGTTTTGGTCTAATTTGTGTGTTGCAGACTAACACTATTTTCTGGTCAGATTTTATTGTGCTTTTGCCACCAATGTTGCTGAAGGCCCCATCAGAGCACGGAGGGAGTGGTTTGAGAGTGGATTCATTCTTTTCATAGCATCCTTGACAGTAGAATGATACTTTCCTGGGAATGGCCTGTTGCTCCCCAGGCTTGCAATATCAATCTGATGATCCTTTAGTCTAGGAATAGATGAGTGGGATCCACAGCAGTTATTCCAGTGGCCTGCATGTAGGTGACAGACCACTTGAGCACTTCTGTTCTCTGGAATTGCCCTGGATGCTGACTGGTGTACTAGGAAAAGTGGCTGTGCTCTATGACAGGTTTTTCTCAGCCCTACCTTCGTTCAAAAGTATAGCCTATGACTTTGTCACATTTAGGATCAATATGCAGGTAAAATTAGCAGACTGACTTGTTCGGTGCATGTGTCCTCACTGGTTGGACGAAGGTCTTGGATTTTTAGGTTTTTTTCCTATAGCAAATGCAATTTGAGGAGGATATTAAAGTTTGTTTGCACTGATAATACCTTGTGGTTGGAATAACATGAATGTCTGTTCCGCAGATAATGGCAAGTACTGCCTGCATGCTAAGCAGAATGCAGGGGAACATGGTGGTTGTTTTGTGAATGGGTCTAGATCTTAACTTTGAAGTTAAGGAACTATTAGCTCTATTGTAAAGTTAATATTTTTGAAAAAGAAGTTAGGCCAGGTTTTTCCCCCAGTAGTAATAACTTAATACTTGTCCTCTAAACTGTCAGTGATGTTTCTTTTAGGGGACCATATTTTTGCTAGCTATTTATTTTATAGATAAAGGTAATATATATGTATGAATATTAGTATCAGTATTGTAAAATAATCAGAAATGGCCTTCCCACAACTCTAGATGAAATTTTAAAATTAGGTGTAAGAACCAAACTTTCAGTTTGCAAATATAGCAATGTGAAACAGTAAATATGAAATCCCATGCAATTTTTCCCTTTTTACAGTGTTCAGAGTAGGAAATCATTTTGCCATGGAATAGGACTGAGTTTAGAATAGTTAATAACAGCACTTTGTGGAAACGCTATGAAGATGTCATTGTGTGTTTCCATGTATCACAGTTGGCTCACTAAGTGCCATATTTTCTCTTAAGTGCTTTCCGTGCTGTTATTTCCTCCCTGAAAAGTTGATGGTTGAATCAGTCCCTAAAAGCAGAGTGCTCCTGGGAGAAGCTGAGGACACACAGGAAACAAGCTTAGTCTGAATACTGGTGTTGGCTCATGCTTGAGCTGGATTTACGTACTGTAGTACAATCAGATGAAATGATTCAGTGAAGAGACTTCATTCTTTTAGTGTCTGTTCCTTTGTTCTTTCTGTATATGGGATTTCTATGGAAATTAGTGGGCATGCAGCATTATGCATTTGGCTTGAAACATGGAGGGGGAAGGACAGTACAGGATGTCTTGCATGGGACTCTGGTAAGGAAGCAAATTGCATGCCTACCTGAAAAGAAAAGGCTCTCTAAGATGGTGTTTAATGTGTTTTCCCAAGAAAGCAATTACGTATTTTAATCCTGAAGTCTATGAAATATATGCATTACATGTCTCACTTTTGTATACATTGTTTTGCTTCTCTCTGGATTTGACAAATTAGACTTGCTTTGGACCAAAGCCAAATAATATTAGCCAATTTTATGCCTTGTGAGTTATTGAAGAGAATGTTTGGTACCTAAAGCTTCAGTTTGCTGGCTCCCTTCCCATTTCTCTTAATCCCTTTGAGAATCTTGGTTTTAACTCTCTTTCAGAGGCTCAACAGTTTCTGAAGGCTGGGTTACTATACCAGTGGAATGGGAGGAATTTTAAATATGATCTCCCTTTCCCCTGACATTTGTCCCTTTCTGGTTTGCAGTCTCCTTTTTGCTAATTCTGGAGAGCAACCATGTGAGGTCACAAAATATGCTCTGATCCTAATGGATCCATGTCACAAAAATCACTGTCTAAACATGGGATCAGAGGATGTTCAGGGCAATAATTTGATTTTGCTTTCTGTGTCTCTGCAGTATATTTATTGAAGATCCCATGACCTGTTCTCTAACTAAAGCATGTGTTTCTCTTTTGTTTGATAAGGTTCGTTAGGAGGCAGGGCTACTAGTTTGCTACTGTAACAGCAGATAAGGAAAACAGACAAACAAGTAAATTTGACATACAGTCATGTTGTTGGAGTAGAATATACCTTGGACAAATCTTAGTCAAATGCAAGCTTTTATAATAATTTTGGGCTGGATTTTGTTGCATACAATCCAATGAGTTGTGTGAGTTTATTGTGTGATGGCCTATATACAGGGGTGATTTTAAGAGCACTGGAGATGCTTATTAACTTACCTTAAAGGCTTTTATTTTTAATAAAACTGGAGAAGTCTGTTTCCTCTCCTTGTACTTCTATTATTTCAGTTTGCTGAAGTCTGAAATAGCAGATATTTTAAATGGGAGAAGATGTGTAAAGTTGCACTGAAAATGTGATTTGTGAACCTCTTTGAAATTTTTTGGGATATAAGTATAAATACAGAAAGTCTGTTAGGGCATTTTAAAGACTACAAAAGAATAGTTTTCCTAGAAAGAAATTATTCATTACATAACAAAGTGAATGTATTGATCATACTTTAAGAAGCAAAGGTCAAGATTTTACTCAATCTACACAGAACGCTGCATGGAAACACATTATTGAAAAGAAATTCAAATTGTATTAATGCTCACCATCTAGAAATGTTTATATAGCAGCTTTTGCTTTTCCCCTATAGGAGATGACTTCTGTAGTCTGTATTACTGATACACTGTAGGAAGTTTAATAATAGTACAATTTTATTACTGTATAAATCTCCGTTATGGCAACATAAATCTCCTATGACAAACTTGAGACAAAATCATATTAATTGTGTCCTATTGACTTCAGCTGAGTCATATACAGATTCTTTGACAAAATGAAATAAAAAGAAATGCAAAGAGGCTACTTGTCAGCTTCATCTATATAGGCAAAGTAAAAGAACTTAAAATAGGGAGTAACTGTGTTAATGCTTCCTGTAGAGAAGATGGTATATAGATACTGATGAATATGCTCCTTTCATGATCACAAAGTCCTCAACCACATTCCTTGTGTAACTAGCTTTAATGTAGAAACAAAAGAATCTGGTCTAATACAACCATAGTAATTGAAATTAATATGTTGTAGCAGGGATTCCTGGCAAGATGGGCTGGAAGATGAGGAAAATCAACATTTATTCTGGTAGCATAAACTCCTAAAGACAAGTTTGTATCTCAGTGTGGGTCCTTGTCTATGGGGAATGTCACTACCCTTTCCTCATGTTGCAAATGGCAGCCACTAATATGGAGCTTTGGATCAATTGATTAATTTCTGACTGCAGTTGCTTACCCATGGTGCGCTATAATGAGCTTATTTTCCATAGTGATTGTGTTTAGGTGGGGGCAGTGTAAGGAGAAAAAAAACAGCTGGAAGGATTATAAAGCAAGCAAGGAAGGTGATTTAAAATCCTTCACGTGGAAAGAGTGGCTTAGTGATGTCTCTTTTTCCTAACTTTTTGCATGGATACTTTTCTTAATTTTACTGCCATCTCTAATTAACTAACTCTGTTCCAATGGCCTTCAATATACGGGTAAAGATTTGCATGAAAGTGAGGAAACTTAAAAAGGTTAAAATTTGGCTTAGCTTCTACTCAGTCTGGTGATTTTGTTTTTATTGATTTAGATTCTGAGGATAATTACCACAGTATCTGATGTGGACTAGGATCTGACAGGAGAGCTATTTTTAACCATGCTGCTAAAAGTTCCAGTAAATTATTAATAAATTCAGTATCTAATTTGGCAAAACCTGATAATACTTATCTTCAGTGTTCATAAGCTATGGAGTAGGCTGTTGAAGGAGTTTCTTTAGAAATTAAGGAGAAGTAGCAATTTATAAAGGAGAACTACTTTCTTTGTCTGAGCACTGTTAGGGTGTAGGTAATCACACCCTTGAGCATTGTGAATAAAAACCCAAAACAAGTGTGGAACAGTTTTTTGTTTTATTGTTGTTATTCCTCATTAGAAGTAGCTTATTTGTTTGCATATATACTTGAAAAAAGGGTCTGTATTAATTGCAAGTTCTTAAACACTTAATTGTGTTTAATAGACTGGTACTGTACTACAAGAGGTTAGATCTCATGACAAGCAGCATATTTTGAGTAGAAGGTGGCAGGGTTGGAATGTGGGACTTGATGCACTTTAAGAGAAGGATGTACAAAATGCTTCTGACTCCTGGAGTCGGAGACCGTCAGTCAATGACAATCTCTGTCTTGTCTCTTGGTAACGCTGCAGCTCCTTGTTCCGAGGCAGAGTTCACCTTTAATTTTAGACACGTGAACTGTCACAAAGTATAATCTGGTGTCAGGAGACATGAACTGTTGGTGACCTTGGATGAATCACTTGGTCTTATGAGGAACAGATATTTAAGTAATAAAGTTATTATCTCAAAAAGTCTGGATCACATATCTTTCAGTTTGGGACTATGAGTATATGAGCATTCAGGTATTTTTAGGGACTCCGGTGGGTATTTCCACTCATTCAGCAATCCTTTAATGAAATGTGCTTTCTCTTTCTTCCTTTTAATATGGTAAGTCATTTAATAAAAAAATAGATACAAGAAATTGCGGGAGAGTTCAAAAATTCTATGAACAAGTTTAAAATACATCATAACTCTGATGTTTTCATCTAGCCTGGTATTTGTCAGCTGCCCTGGCAGCTGTCACCTGCCTTAGCATCTGGGCAAAGCAGAAAGTTTTGAATTACTGTTCTCATATTCCTAATTTATCCTGATTCCTCCTTCCTCCTCCATATGAGAACTGACTCTTGCTGTTTTTTCAATTCTTGCTGGAACGTGCAGCATGTCTGAAAACACAAGATCTCGCTTTGTGGCTCTCATTCCCATGGACGTGGACACTTCATCCTCAAGTGAAATGCTGGGCAGGAATGGTGCTTAATCTGCAGGATGTTAGTACTATACAAGAATGCAGGGAATGTTTTGGCATTAACTATTTGAAAAAAAAATTGAATAGTTTCCGTTAGAAAAATACTGAGATTTAAAAATCAGAGAAAATGAGGCATCCTTTGCCCTTCATCCAGACATGTGCTGATCAGGGCCCAGATAGTGGGAAATCCGATTCAGCACGGAGACTGTAAATCATCCCTCTTCCATCTTGGGCAGGTGCTTACTGCAGGGTTTGCTGGCCTAGGCACTCTCTTTCTTCTCTTGCTTTCTTCCAAGATATTTAAAATGTCCCAGCTTGCTTGAAATCTTCTGTTGGAGTTCACTCAAGAATAGATTAGTGTGTCAGGAGACTTGAGTTCAGAAAGTTGTCTTGCTGTGTGCTTTGAAGATAGGTCTGCTTTGGTCCTGTCACTGGAAAAGGTTCACTTGAAATGATCAGTTTTGGGGTAGATCTAGTCTAACCCACTGGGCAGGGCACCCAGGAAGCTCTCTCTCTTTCTTCCTTCAGTGCTGCTCTTTTTTGACAGCAGGAGCACAGGAAGGGAGGTCAGGAACAGCTCCTGTCACCACGAGGGAGCTGCTGCCTTTGCTTGGCTTTTACCCCAAGTCACAGGCACAGCAAGGAGAGCCACCCAGAGCTTTTCTGTCGAGGGGAGCTCCTCTTTCTCCTCTACTTTCTGTGAATCTGGCCTTCATTTTGCAGCTTTTGTTATGAGTCTGAAATGGAATATGTCCTGTCAAAAGGAAATTTTGAGAGGGTTTGAGCAAGCTATTTCAAATTCAGTTCGATCTACCAAACTGAGAAATGAATTATTCACATTGCCTGAGTTAGGACATAAAATGAAATAGTGTAATATCTTCACTTAACTTTTCTCTCAGTAGTTTTAAGCAGGATATTTGAACTCCAACATGGGGGTGGGAGGGAGTTGTGTTGCTGTTGGTTTTTTTGTTTGTTGTGTGTTGTTGTTTTAGGGGGTGGTGTTTGTTGTTTGTGCTGGGGTATATTTGGGACTAGAATGTATGGGGTATTGACTGTCTGGGATGGCTCAGTGCTGTGGACTAGAGGGGAGAAGGACACCTGAATTCTCAAGGCAACGTGTGTCTTAAGTGTGGTGTGGAGCTGAAGCCCCTCAGGCTGAGATCTGATGAGGACATGGTCCAGGATGTTGTGGCTGCAGAGCTGACACAAATGAACAGAACATAAATATAAACAAATGTGCATTCAGTAATGGATAATCCATTTCACTATAAGAAGAGAGGTAATTGAATAGGAAGAAATGCAAAAATGATAAACTATGTATTTTTCAACAAATGTGGGCTTTTTCAGATCTGATATAAAGCTCTTGGTGAAAGAAGTTTTTTCATTTTCTTTTTTTAGAACCTTTTATGCTGTCTCTGAAAATACACATCATCAAGGAGTGGCGAATATTAAGACAATGTGTTCTGCATGCTTAATCTTGCATCAAGCAGTTCATACCCTAAAGGAATATTTGACTTAAGGGAATAGTGCAGCAATTAATTGGAGATAATACACAACTCTGATGATTCCTTTTAGTATGTCAGGGGATGCAGAGAGGCTTTAGCAAATCTCTACCGTCTAAGAGGGCAAAAAGTGACTATCTGCCTCCTTGAAGACCCATCTATGTAGAGATGGAATCATCTTTGTTTTCTTCTTTCAGTACCCCAGGCCAGCATGTGTGTCAAGCTCTTGCTGGGATTTAGTACTGTGGCTTCGAGCTATTTATATTAGGATAGGAGGGAGTAAGCTATTCATAGCTAGGCACAAGTGGAAGGAGATAGAGAGAGGCAGAAATGGTGTTGGGATTAAGATCCTTTCAGTAGGCAATGACTTTATAGCTTTTCAGCTCAATGCTCTCCTGTTTGTAATGAACCTTCATTTCCCTGGTGCCATGGTCTAGGATTTGTCATTCCATCCTCAATCCCTTTTTCCTTGAATTTTTGTCTTCCATTTTCAATTTTTTGTAAGACTCTTTTCCCTGTCCATATCACTCCAGCTTCCTCATAAGTTTTCCCTCACATGGAAATAAGGTTTCTCACATGTCCCGGTGTTCAATCCCAAAACATTATTCTGTATTTCCTGGTCTAGGTCGTAACTTTTTGCCAACACTTGGCATGACTTGAGCTCTTACAGTGTGTTGTTTTAGTTTTCAGAGATGGGAAGTGTTCACCTTTAGGTGATAGGAAGTCACTGTTTTTTGCATTTTCTAAGATACAAATACCCTCCGGATGATGATGTATTTGTTCTGCCACCTATCAGCCATTTCTAAGTTGGAAGGAAGGAAGAGTCTTCTGCTTTTCCTTGAAGTTCCCATACTATGCTGAATGGAGCAGAGAACTTCATTTTATGTTTAAGTAGTGATTCACAGTTGTAAATGCGGTTGTATAAAGCTCTGACTTAATGTTCCTGTTTATGAAAATACCATACATTACAGATGCTCTGGAAGATGTAGCCAAATACGAAAATTTAGTTCTGTTTATTTTGTTTTTAAAATTGACTTAATTCTACTAGAAAGATCTCATTTATTAAATGAGTAGGTGCTCTGAAACAATTTCAAACCTATTTACAGAATTAATAGTGATTAGATCTGTTTATAGAATTTCACACCTTTAATGGCAAAATTCCACAAATGTGGTCTTATTCTTTCTTAAATTCTAAATAGTTCTCCCATGAGAGATGTGTTGTTTTATTTTCTTTTGGTTTTCTCTTAATTTTATTAGTCACTGGAATTTGCTACCATTCAGAGCATTGAAGAGATCTAAAAATTGAATCCAAACCATTAGAAATGGTCTTCTGTCTTCCTTGTGCTTTATCTATTTACATGAAAAAGCCTGGGTTATTGACACTGTATCATATTTATTGTAGGTTCCTGGATCTTGTTGCTATAGTTACATCTGGTGGTCAGGAAGAGTTTTACTGGGCTTAAAGTTATGCTAATTGACAGTTTCTTAGGGAAAATAATCATCAAATTTCAGGGAATAATCATTCTTTCTTGCTCTAAAACTTGAGGAAACTCTTTACTTTTCAACCACAATATCCCCCTCCAACCTAATTCGATACCAAGGCTGTGTGTAATTTTTCTCAGAGAATGGGTTTTTTTCTTGGATGCTTTTTGCTGTTTGATCAATCCTCCTCTTGCTTTTCTCCTCTTCCCCAGCTCAGAAAACAATGGCCTTTTCTGATGCTAGTATAGATTTTTCTGAAGAAGTGACAGTTACACAATGTCTGCCGAGAGTTTCAAGGTTCTGCATTTTGTGGGTAATACAACCTATTAAAAAAAAGATAATCAGGGTTAATCACATGGAAAAGCAAAATATTATTACTGATGCACCATTAATCTCTCACACGTGTTGTTAAAGTAAATTTGCTTACTCTTACAAAAGGAAGAAAAAAACCCCCAACTGCAAAAAACCTCATGAGAATTTTCTTGTTTGGTCCTGGGCTTTCTCTCTTGTTATTCTCAAAGAAAGAGAGAGAAGCCAGGCTGATGTAACTGAGCAGAGATGTTGTACTGCAGATTCATTCTAAATAGACATTGGTATGTGTAAATGGTACCTGACAGGAAAGCTGGAGCTTCAAGATCATCACAAATGCCCAAGATGGGATAAGGTATAGAATTTGTGAATTTAAATTGTTTTCAGGTATAATCAAGCTGTATCTACCTTGAGATTCCAGTTTACTTACTTCAGTGTAAACTGATTTGTAGAGTTTTAACTAGTTTCAATGCCTTCTGCAGTTTTTGCCACTTTCATACGGTCAGCTAAAATCCTCTTACAGGAAAGGCTTTATTGGAGCAGACACTTAGATTTTATTATGCACTTAGATTTTATATATTTAGTGTGTAACAGTACTCACCCTGTAGTAGACAGGGAGAGAAGGAACAGCTGCCTGTCCAGCTTGTAATGTCCACCTAATGCTATATATTCAAGGTGTTTTAAATGTAGTCTTCTGCATGATGTCCAGCGATTACCCAATTAACAGGTCATACCTTGCAAGTCACCAAAGTTATCAGCAGAACTTCTAGAACTAGGTAACGTCTAATTTGTCTCAGTGAAGAGGCAATTCAGAAAGGTGTTACTGCAACTATGCCATTAAACACATCTGATGAAACTTCTGATTTAAGAGCCTTTAAATGCTTTTTTTGGACTAGTGGTAACTAAAGACTTTGCAAAGGTAGAATTTTTATCGAGGAGCAAGATGGGGTCTTTTGCATCTGCTTTTTGAATCTGCCTGTTCACACAGCATTGCTCTTAAAGGGCTGGCAGCTTCTGGCTACCATGACTTAGCAGTGACTGAGAACAGTCCCAGGCTCTGCTTGAGCATCCTGTGCACCTGAAACTGCAGAGGCTGATGATGTGGGGACCTTCCAGACAGGGAGAGGTGAATGGGAAGGTTGGAGATGGTGTGTTTAGGACATGAGGGCAGTGCAGACGAGTTTTGATATGTGTGTAAATGCTAGTGTGGATCTCGGGGCAGAGCGGGGCGGTCTGGCTGCATTGCAGTGATGTGCATCCCCTTGCCATGACCAAGCTGCTATCCAGGCATTGTGAGCTTTTGCATATTCCTGTATTCAGCCCACCCTTTAATTTCTGCAGTGTGTGTGTGTCCTGTTACACTTCTGTTCCTAGAATGTGCTTGTCAGACTGCTCCAGGAGCCTTGGAGTGTGCTGTGCAGGAGCCCGACTACCCAAGAGTTCTACAAACGTTTAGGATTTTCATTTAAAACTTAGTTACTCGCTGGGAGTACACAGTATAACCCGCTGGAATTAGAGGCATGGTCTAGTGAGTTCAGAGCCAGGAGGTCTGTATTCTACGCCTTGCTCCTCTATTGATTTCCTGCAGCATTGCACATTCCATTTTTACTGTATGAGTCTTTAATGACACTTGTTTCAAACAGGAGAAAAATATGAAGAGGGATAGCAATGGTGGCTTTAATAATATTTTAAGAATTTTATGGATTTAAGTTTATAGATACTGGCAATCCTTGTCTGTGGAAGTGGTATATGATAAAAATATTTTTACTATCATTTTCTGTTGGAATTTGATACAACAGCAGTGATATTGAGATTGGCAGGGTTCAAAGGGTAGCTTACATGTTCTGAGTTTGAATTCAAAATATAGTCTCTGTATTCTGTCCTAAAGCTGTAGTTCCTTTTTACTATTGTTTGGCAGCAATTGTATGCCTGTCTCCCCTTATCACAAGCTCTGAAAGGCTGCTGTTCAAAAGTGGATTAATATTCTTAAATTTAGTACCTTGTGTTACCACTTTGAATTTGTAAGGTTTTTTTTTCTTGGTAATAATGTATGAATGTATAGCATGTTTTTGCCTTAGGTAGTTCAAATTGCTTTCTGTTAGTGTTTTTTTGGAAGGTCTTTTTTTCTGCTCTTTCAATGCACTGTTCTGTCCATTTGTTTCAGAGAGCTGGTAATTTAGACTCATTTATAAGAAGCAAATTTAGCTACAGGATGGTGTTAAAATTATCTTGCAATGTATCAATCCTACTCTAACTTATCTTGGCTTTATAATATTACCTTTAGAGAGAAGAGAAAAATTAACAGAATTCTCACATCCTAAAATGTTGGCATTTGTTTGAAGAAGTACAATTTATATTTAGCCACTAGAAAAATACACCTCCTATAATCAGTGTAAATTCAAGATTAACATCTAGTTGCTTCATTATTTTGCTTGTTGTATTTGCTACCAACTAAAACTTGTTATTGGTTCTCTACTACATGGATTCTAAATTTTACAGATTTAGTTAAATCTTTGCCTTTTTTCCCATGTGTACTTTAGGGCTTAGTTTTCTTTGCAAATTTACATAAAAATGAACTCTGAAGGCCCGGAGAAAGGGCTCTACTAAGAATGTCATGTTCCTGAATGCCTGCTTCTTAGGTCTTTTACTCGTGTCATATTAAAATTGCAGAAAAATTAGCTTACGGTATTGTTTTAATTATGTAGCAGAAGTGTGGTTTCTCTTCCTTTTTTGAGCACTGGGTTATGCAATGACTTTAAGGGAAAATTTGTCTCTTTTTTAAAAGTAGTATTACATTACTGATTTTCCACTTCTTGGAACTGTCTGCAGATAAGCACATCTTAGAATTAAATCCTGTTTAAATCATAAGGCCACTGACTACACTGAAGTGGTGGGGATAGGACTGAAACTTTCCTGAAGTTTAACAGTGTTTGAATTAGGTATTTTAATTCAAGCATATCCTGTGTTCCTGAGTTGGACAGCAGCCAAATTGTGCTGTATCTTTCTACTTCAGGGAATTGTAGGCATTTTCAGCTTTATTTTATGCCTTAGTTGAACATGCTATATTCTTGGGGTGTGCATAAGGGAAGAGAAGAAGGGAACCCGTCTCTAAATAGTCAGGCATGGTACAATAAGCTGTAGACCAGTCATAACAAAAGATTTTTACTGACTTAAAATAGGTGCTCAGTAGCTTCTTGATAGAAGCCCTCAGATGCGATAGCTGCTTTTAAACGCTGGATGGTTTTATAAATCTGTATCTCTGTCTCAATCACTGTGTCCCCAACAGAGAGATGCACAATTCTGCTATGCAGACCACGGCTCCCAGTGTAACAGTACCAGGAACATAACTTTGCAAACAGGTTTGACTCTTCCATATGGAAGTGTCTAGGTTTAATTTCTGGAATTTTGTAGTTGTGTACAAATACTTGAGTCTCTCAACCTGTAATTAGCACCTTGCTTTTTCCTTTACCTGCTTTATAATTTTCTTCAAGAATATATGTGTGTATTTGTTATGTTTCACAGGAAAGAAAAGCAAATCAAATATTAATTTCTCCTGTACAATAAAAAAGTCAACTTAATGATGTTTTAAATATAAAGTGTTCTTGCAGAACTTAGTGTTTAGATTTACAGTGTTCTCTTCATATGTTCATAGTCACCTACATCAGAAATTGGTTTGTGTTTCTGTCTCACGATTTTCTAACCCTTTTCTGAAGGTCACACTGACTGTTGATCAAGGGGACCTGCTGCAGTTCTTAAGTTATGGCCTAAGTTTATATTACACGATTTTGATGCATGATGATCTGATTATGCAGTAAGCTACAGTGTGATTCATGAGATCCAATTCTTTGGTGCCTGGGATGTTACTGAAGCTGGTGCTCTGATTATGACTTTGTGACATAATTTATGACATTATTTCCAAACCCAGTTTTTCTTTCTTTTAAAATATCACCAGTGTATATTCCTATCCCAGCTGACATTGAGGATCAGGTCATGCCCTTAAAAGGACGTTAAAATTTATATTTTTGAGTATTAGAGAGTATTAGATTCTGAGTATTAGAGTATTAGATTCTGAAAAAAGAAATAGATGTTAAGTGATACTGGGTGAACAGCAGGAAAGGATGAGCATCATTTATAAAGATATATTTGTCCTGGTGAAAGTATGTGTGTATACTTATTTTTACATATGCTATGTTTGTGATTGGCTCACTGTTTCAGGAGATGAATAAGTAATCTTATGCTAAGATTTTTGTCTCTGGAATGTGTTGATCATGTATATGTGTGAGCATGTATATATGAATGTCATATATCACCTAATCCACACAGCAGATTTGGAAGCAAATTTAAATCAGGCATAGCAATAAATAGGGAGTGAGGAAACAGAAGTGCATGTTTTAAAATTAATATAAAGTGCAATATGTATTTTTTAATAAAGAGGGCTACAAGATAAAAATATTCAGCCAGATTTTTCAAATGTCAAGTGTGCAGTTATGTGGAAAAAATATGCGTAGTACATAACTAACGTGATTGGGATTCAGGGATTTGTTATGTAACAGAACTCAGGGATTTGTTATGTAATAAATGCTTTGGATGTGTTCAGAGCTGCAATGGAGTTAATGTTTTTCAGTAAGACACATAATTGTACACATGTTGCAGGCACTTTTTTTGTGTGTTGATCTTTAAATTGCTAAGTAGCAAAGAAGCCAAGTACTATGAAAGCTTTTATAGAAAATACCTTCATGTTTCATTTTTACTGTAATAACAATTTACTTTGGTTAGAAATATCCATCTATGATTTTGCGTAAGTTAAATGTATTTGCTGTAGTCTGTAATTACATAGCTACTCATGCTTAAACTGAAGCAGCAGGTTATAAAGAGAAGTTACTCAGATCACTGGACATGGTTTCCCTTCAGTACAAGTGTGTTATGTGTTCATGATTTCATCTTTCATCTGCTGTCCCTGGACCAGACCTAACCTAGGAGTCCCTCTATCAACCCGGGAGTACATAAACTGTCATACAACATCCTTGTGTTTGTTGTCTCATTGAGCAGTTGCAATGTAGTGCTGATCTTACATTATGTATTATATTGAAGATATTGAAAACTCTTGGGTTGCTTTCATCTTAATGCAGTTCGGAATTCTCAGAAAACTTCCTGAACCAGTGAAGGTCAGGCTTTGGCCTTTTTTTTTGAAACTCTCACCTTGCACAGTGTCCATATTATTAGTTAGTGATTTGATAAAATTGCACATGTCAGATCATTCCTCAGTTTTTGAAGCAGCTGTAATCCAATGCAAATATGAGTGTTTGAATTGTTTTCTGTGAAACTTAGTTAAAATAAATTAATTGCCTTTGGCTTTTGTATAACTCCTTCAAGGAGACAGTTCCATAATGCTGGAATCCAAAAGCTACCTGGGTCTTAGTTTATCTGGGCAATTCTTCTTTATGTCTAGCCAGGCATAATTGAGAATTTTTTATTGGTTCTTTGTCTCTTATAAACATGGGAACTTTGGATCTACTTAACCATTCCCTGAAAGTCAGTGGAAGTTGGTGTTAATGAGGGAGATGCAGAGCAAAACTGTGATGGAGGCCACTGCAGTTTTCCTTAGGGTATTAATTACTTGCTACGCAGGGCTTGCTCTTGCTCAGGAAAAGGTGCTGGGAACAAAGCCTCAGGGTGTGTTTGCACCAGCAATTAGGCCTTCCCTCCCCTCTCAGCACGAACTTCACACAGGAACTTCACCCCGACAGCACTTCCCAATGTCCATTCTGCAAAGCCTGTGGGAGCCGGATGTTGGAGGGAAATTCTTGCATCTTCTGAGGTGTGCATGTGTGTGTCCTAAAGCAGGGGCGGAGATTGGCTGCCGTGCTTTGGCTGCGCCGAGGCTGGGGCCAGGTCGGCAGTGCAGAGACTGCAGTGTTCGAACTCAGTGTTCGCATAGCTGTGCTTCCTTCTGCTGCTGTGACCCCAGGGCTGGGCATAGGATTCCTGGGTATGGCCCCTAGGGTAAGGACCCGTCAGCTGCACAAAGGAATTGCTGGACTGAATGAGCAGGAAGGATGTGGCTTGCTTTCATACCTCAGTTAGGGGAATGAAATCTCTGCTGGAAGTTACAGTGGCAGCAAGATGATGTTTTGCCAGAGTAGGCATCCAACCATGCTGCAAGAAGTCTTCTGGGAATATTTTCTTGTCTTGATAAGGTCTAAGAAACAAGTTCTGCTTTCAGATTTGTGCTTGCATAAACATGAGAAGTTACATGAAGACATTTCAGGTGTTTATTTTATGATTCTGTGGCAGTTTACTCAATACAGATTTTGTAAGCAGCCCTGTCTCAGGAGGGTACATACAGGGTATGGATAAACACTTTGGGTTTGATATTCTTGTACTTGTGTAAGAATACTCCTTTGTTAAAGTATGTGTCTGACTCCAGGCAAGTACTCTAGTTCCAGTACCAACAGATGAAGTTTAGGTACACAGTTAATTACCCCACTGAAATGGCACCAGGTCACCAAATTTCTCAGTATAAAACTGCACGTGGCTGTTACTTAAGTATGTATTATTGCATCATCAAATTCTTCCATGTTATGTGGAGCAAACTTTTTTTTTCATTCAAAGTAAGAATATTGACACTACTTCTATTCCTTTTAACTCACAAAAAGGCAGGATATGAAGTATTAATTTGTTTTAAATTCTATTTTCATAGAACAGGTGTTCTGATTTTGCCAGTGCTTTTGACATTTCTAGTGCCTGGTGGAAAATAGCTATGAGGTACATACTTTTTTATAATAGATGTTTAAAAGTTACTACAACCTTTAACTCAATAAATAGCATAATCTTTCTGTATGCATTTTATGTAAACAATTCTGCTTTCTAAACAGAGGCCTTTGGCCCCTGAAGAGTGACTTAATTTAAAGTAAATTGAACGTGTGTTTAATTAATGTACAGAACTCACTTGTTGCAATGTACTATTTTTGGAAAACGTAGCTGACAATATAAATTCCAATTTCCTTTCCAAATAAACTGAGGAGTTCAGGGATAAATAAAACAACTTTGTAAATTGTCTTTTGTTGTTGTGTGCTATAGCCATAATTACTTGGGTGTTGGTGCACCAGGAAGAGAGGAGTACACACTGGTATTAGTAGAACAAAAGGGTTTAGCATGGTTTCCATTCTGGCCTGGTGGCTGACAGCCTGCACTGGAGTGAAATCGTTACATGGTGCTTGACGTGTCTCGGGCTAGTACTGACAGGGCTTCACTTGGATATGTGTGGAGGAAGCAATCATGATAAGGAGCTCCGATGCTCTGGGTTAGACACTGTTCACTTATCTCCGCCTTCTTGTCCTAGAAAAGTGAAGTGGCCACTTCTAAGCTGAAAACACACAAAATGGTCTGGGAGCGAAATTCAGTATGGTATTGCTGCAAGTTGCATGGATTTATGGGTGGTCATCCACAACAGCAGGGCTGCTTTTCTTTCCAGCAATGCTTTAACATGTGGAATAAACCCAGTTAACATTTCAGATCTTCTGAATCGATGGGCATTTTTGTCCAAAAATAAAGATGGTAAATAAAGTAAACCTCCTTTACTAGAAATTAGGTATTTCATTTTTTTTTTTGAATTATACTTGAGTTCTTCTTACACCAGTGGGATACTGGTTCTCCAGTCTCAAATTATTATTCTGAATATAAACATCTTTACTCAGATGTGTGGTTTGAATAGCACTAGCAAAGATCTTTTGACACTTCTCTCTCTTTGGTGCTGTAATAATAAAACTGCATCCATAGCAGGTATTACAGTCAGGTTCCTCAGCTGCCTGAGCAAATGGACAGTTATCTTTGTGAAATGGAGAGCTGACTTAAATACCTGGCTGCATTTGACATGGAGGAAATAGTTGTTAAGGAGCAGGTAGACAGAACAGGCAGATTGTCAGGAGCACCCAGGGTATCAGAGAGGCATGACCCATCCATCTGGCAGTCAAAGGTAGGGTTTTTTCTTCATTAACATTCACGACTCAGATCCTGGAGAGAGCTCTACAAGAATCATTGGAATTCTTCAGTAATGTGTGTGGGTTGTAGATACAAGAAGTTTACTCTCTGTATATTCATAAGCCAGTCTAAATTTGATTGTACCCTGGAACAGTCCCTTAGGTGTCTTGCTGTAGCTCCATCTTTTCTGGCACACTCATTAATCTGAAGATGAATTATCTGAGACACAGCCCGGAAACTCTGGTTCTTCAGAGGCATTTCCGTCCCCTTAGTAGACATACTTTACAGCTTATTGGTCTTACTTCTGTGCAACTGTGTTTCAAGTTTCCCCTATCTGAAATACAGCTTTATAATGCTTAAAATTATTTAAGATAAATTTACTTGATTACACTTGTTGGTTTTCTGCTTTAAGTACTAAAAAGAGAAGCAGCTTGGCCTGCTTCTTTCTTCATTTTCCGATACAAACGCCCAAAGCTTTTAAGTATTTTTATTGAGTGGCCTTTCTTTTTTTTTTTTTTAGAAAACTTGCAACCTCTTGCAAGTCCTGCTAAGCCTGCATTTATTGAAGAATTAGAAATCTGATTATAAAACTTTGGAAATACACATATATTTATAGCAGCTATGCATATTTTGGGATGTCAGCTTTTTCCTAGCACGCTATGAGTGCCCTATTCTTTGCATCTTTCCATTTCAGTATTTCATTACATCGGGTGTCTACAGTAATGCGCTACACTCCGAGTGAGCACACTGCTTACTCTTCCAGAGGATTTCATCACATTCAAAAGAACTTGTCACAGTAGTGAGCACTGTGCTGAGCTTTTCTGTGTACACATAGATTAGGAGATCCATGGCTTGGCTCAGCATCTTTATCTTCTCTGTAGGACATAGCATGTTGCTTTGGCACCATGTGCTAAGTAGTGGTACTGCTCTCTGCCTGTGGAGAAGGCTTTATTCAAGATACCGATGTGTTTTAATCCATCTGCCTTCAAGGCAACACCACTGGAACATAAAAGTAAAGAATTGTATGAATATTAATACAGCTCTTAATGTGACAGGTACCATAGCTTATGTGCATAGTATGGTACTTACAGAATCTGAGAGACATTTTTAGATGAAAGTGATTTTGACTTTGTCTACTGCTGACAGATTAAGGCTATTTAAAATGGACTATTTTTCAGTTTCAGGGCTTTCTTCCAGAATAAGTATTAACTCTTAATTTGCCACAGGAGACTAAAATACAGAAGGTTGTTCAAACAGATGCTAAGTTTCAGTGTGAGACTTCAGCATGTCCCTGCTAAAATCTGTTGACATGATGCTGACGAAACAGTTCACATCCTGTCACGAATATCATAATGGTCTGTATTGCCAGAGGTAGGATGCCTAATTTCTGGTGGGGTGACAGCGTTCTGTTGGAACTCATCCATCCAAACACAGCTGAGAGCCAGCCATTGTGTTTAATTGTATTAATTTGGAGAAAAATAGTAAGCTTTCATCAAATCATCTCACTAATTCAGAATTCAAAGTTACTTTCTCAGCCTTTGCTGGTCACTTGACTGAAAATGTTGAAGATTACAGATGGTATTTCTGTGATTCAAAAGGAAATGTTTCTCTTTTATGTTTTGTTTTGGTTGGGTTTTCTTTTGTTCAAGACATGCTGGATTCTCCTCATTTACCTGATAACAGCTGTGATACATTAAGTCCTTTTTGTTCTTGACTGCTGAATGTAAATCTTGCCTGATGGTTTTAGGCAAGTTATGTAGCTCTACTCAAGTAAGTGACAGCAGAGATGGCTAATAGTCATTGCTCCTGGCTTAATGCTATATTTATTGGCATGACAAAGCTGTTGACATCAAGAAACTGATTTGCAAATTCAACTGTTAAGATTTATTTGGCCAGTCTTTACAGAGAAGATTAACTTTCACATAGTAATAGCGCATATTCAGTAAATTAACTGAAAATATAAGCTCATCCTTCTTTTAAGAAACTGTAGAGTCTTAAAAAAAAGTGTGAATTCCTTCCTCTGAGGAACTCAAATGAGAAAGCACAATATGCATGGTGTAAACATCCTTTCTGTGTTTCGATATTGTTAAGGAGAGGACTTGATTAGCACATGTAGGCTTTTCAAATTTGCAGTAGATTTCACATTAAACCCAGCCCTGTTTAGTTTTACTGCACTATGGAATAATTTTCTTGACTAACTAATTTCTCAGACTTTCAGTTGTTGATGGGTACTTCTCCAAGAGTAGTGGTTTCTGGACAGAATCTTGAAAACTTCTTGTCTAGAAAAACAGGGTAAATGATCTGTCAAACCAATTTAAAATGCTTTTAGTAGCATTTGAAACGAAAAGTTCTATGAAGATAGATAATATTCCTCAAGTGATCGGAGAACTTGCAGTTGGTCTTTTGATCTAAACTTGAATATTTTAAACTGCTCATTTTGGTGAGAAGAATTACAGTCTGATTATAATGAAACAAATACATTTAACAGCGTAAACTGGTTTATTATGAAGATGCATCTGCTTGTCTAAGAGAGAGGCTGTACTGTGCAGGAAGAGGAGACTGTGCCAAGTCCTTGCCGGCTGTAAGGATAAAAACTCTGAAGGATTTGCTAAAGGAACAAGCAATGCCTGCTATTAATTGCCTGAAAATTAAATTCTCCACAACGTGTCCCTAGAAGAAAAGCTGTTCAGACAATTGAGTGACTGCTCTGGATTACATTTATCTATTATCTTGCAGAGGGAGAAGTGTGGTTTTTTCTTCTCAGCAATATATTTTGAACAAACCAGTGTACACAGTTGGACTCCCAGTAGGGAGAAAGTGCAGGGAGTGACATGTTATTGTTATCATGGCAAGGTCAGCTGCACAATCAGTACTGTAGCACAGCCAAAAGATTAATATCAAACAAATCTATTTTTAACATGAAGCATAAGATAATCTGTCTTTAGCTGTAGAATATGTTAAAATACATTATTGTAAAATTACAGGGCCTGGTTATCAAGTTTTTAACAAGAGGTTTCTATAAATCTTAGGATATTTAACTGATAAATAGATTAAGTTTTGCAGAAAATAGCCTCCTCATTAAATTGTGAAGATTTCAATCAGATGAATTACTCCGTATGAAAAATACGTTAAAAATTTAACTGTCCTTGTCCTTCGTTGATTGTGCTCTATATTTAGGAAAAATGGTCTTAAAATTTCCCCAACTTGTAAAAATATATCACAACAAATACATCTAGGAATGAGCACCTGTTCTTGTACACCTGTCGTTAGTATCTGGATCTGCAAATGTAGCTACATTTTACTCATGTAATTGAGATTTTTGTCATAAACTCATTAACTGTAAAGGAAATGGTAAATTAGAATTATCTGATCCATGGAAACAGTACAGTTACTTAGGATAGTGTAAATTTTATTTCAACAGTACTCTTCCAGAGATGCATGAATTTAATTTTGTGGGTTCATATTTCTTTTTTAAACCCCTGTTGACTTGTACTTGGTTAGGGCCAGACTCTGGGAGGTCAATCAGTCTTTTAGGAATTCCGGGTTGGTCTTGTTTTTTCTTCCAGCTGAAAGTGTGTCATGACCTCAGAATGCATTTTTCCTGAATTAGGGAAACCAGAACTGATTAATGTAGCTGTGCTTACCATTTCGCAGCTCATCTGGAATATTGGTTTTGACATATAGCAGCTTAGGGAAGGGCTAAAGAGTGAGATGCAGGGCTTTCCAAAAGTGGTTTGGAGGTGCAAGTCCATGGCCATTTGTAAGTATTGAAGATTCCCAGTGCCTTCCTGTAGCAACACTTAAGAGAAGTAAAAGAAAAGGAAAGAAGGGGAATCAGGAATAAATTTTGTGGGTTTTTTCTCATCTGTGCATTAGGGGTCCTAAAATTGGTCATGAATGCTTGATATAATTTGTTTTTTGACATTAAAAAAAAATAAATCCCAAAGACTGCCTTACCCACATTTCCACTTGAGGAAGTATATATGAAAAAACCTTTGAATAATAGTTGGAGTGATTGACATGAAACTAGATCAATTGCAATACTGTTGACATTGATTGAGAGGTGTTAAGTGAGGGATGGAAAAAACCATATTTGATCAAGATTAATTCTTTTTCCACCAACGCTCCTGAGACTTGTATAATAATAATAATATTAATATTAATGATAATGACAATAATAATAATAATAATTTTTTTTTTTCCTGTAAAGCTGCTTACAGAACACTGAAGAGCCAAATCATGACTTACTGAAATCCATACAAATTCTGGACATAAGGATCTTTGAAGATTGCACAAAGGTCGTTAAAGACTTATAAAATTTATAGCTGTGCATCTTTATTTCAGCTGAAACATCACTACGGTTTAAGATGCTGTGAAACCATTTAGCATTATGAATGCATAATTTTGTCTTAAAATCCCCTTTTCTCATGCCCCTGGGAGAACCGAAGTTGAAAGTGAAATTACAAATGCTTTGAAATGATTCATGTGTTTAAGTGGAAACCCTCCCACAGTTTTCCCAGAGTGCAGGTCACTGAATTCTAATGCTTCTCTTAAAGAAAAGGGAACTTCAAAAATTGCCAAAGATACAGTTTAGAATCTGAGTGGGAGATGAAGTTGCTTCCTGTGTTCACTCAGCGTGGATGAAATTAAGTTTGTTTTATTTGACGTGTAGTTGAAAAGTTCCGAATACAGAGCTAATGTTTGAAGTTATCTCAGAACAGGTTTGGTTGCAGGGTTTTTCTGCAACAGCCACAGAGTCACATGGAATCCATTATGTAAGTCTTGGATAACATGTACCACCTCCAACTCCTGAGAAAAAAATCCCTCTTTTTAGTCATATACCACCTTTTTATCTTTTTATTTCAGTCTTGCTGTAACATATAGCAGAAAGTGTATATTAACCTTGATAATATGGACTCACCTGGGTAAAATGGGCTTTTTTTCTCTTTGCATTATGAAAATAGGACAGTTTTTGCTGACTGTTGCATGAAAATGCTCAAATGCTGAAGTTACCAACATTATTCACTTTCAACAAATATCTAATTAAACTTGTGGTAAGTCATTCTTCAAGAGGATTTTGCCTCTATGTTTATGCAATTCCTGACAGCTGGAAATCCTAGATATGTCCACTGCTCTTACAAATGTGCTTCCCCTTTTTTGCTGATGCCCAGTGCTTTTTCAGGCCCTGCTAGATTTCCACCACATAGCAGCGTGTGCAGAGCACACAGACGGTGCTGATGGGAACTCCGGGGCCGCTGGGTGTGTGGTTGAGAGTGCACGGCCCCCGCTCCTATTGGGTGAATCAGGGGCTGCACCACTTCCTCCGAGTTTCAAGATACTCCTTTGTTCCTGGCACAGCACAGCCAGGCAGGAAAAGGTCTCTTTTGAGAGTACCAGATTTCTATCAAAAAAGAGACTGGCTGATGCCAGCAGATTATAGCAATGATACATTCTCAGAAGATAATGGTCCATTATAAACCGTGGGGTTTCTGGACCCTTGCTGTCAGAGAGTTATTCAGCATTAAACCCCAACCTGTTTACTTCCACTGGAATTTTGCAAGCGTTGGAACTACTTGTCTGCTAAGACCAGGCCCCCAGAAGGCTTCTGCTAGTTCTACAACTGTAATGCCAGCATGGCGATTTTATAGGTACCTTGAATCCAGATAAATTAGTATTTTAATTAAAAAACAGTAGTTACTTTAAAAGGACCTTAGTCTGATTTAGGGTTAGCATTAACTACCAGTTTGACTGTGACAATGCTGCCAATCTGCCCTATCAAACTTTTGTTTTTAGCTGACCTAACTGGAATAGCTGGGATACGGAAATTCAGGCATAGAGAGCATCAGTTGTAAGTAATTGGACATAGTTTCCTCCATGCTGATGAATGGATTCACATCCCTCTTGTAGTGTTTGTCTGGCATGGTAAAATGAGCTGTGCAAATGAACAACAAACGTTCATGTGATTCTTTAAATTGGATGAACCAAATGAAAGCATTTCATAAAATCCAAGATGGGATGGGAGCTTGTGGATGTATGGTGCAAAATCTGTATGTGGATTATATAGTAACAGTAATGGAAGCGTTACTCCTTTTCTGCCTGTGGGGGATTATCCTTCTGAAGCCTTGCACTGAAGTGTAGTGATGGATGCTGCTTTAGTAAGAAGGAGGCTGCACACTGGAATCCAGACTGCTGGGTAACAGCCCAGATTCTTACCAGTGGAGTGAAATGGCTTATTACAATGCTGTTTACTTCCGATTTTTCCTTTACTGTTCTTTGAACTTTGTTTTCAAAAGGAGGAAGCAATCTGCACTACATTATTTTGTATTCCCTTATTATAGGATTGTACACTGAATGTCAACGATTGAGCATATGGAAGAGAAATTAAGAATTTTTAAAATTTTTTTTCAACCTAAATACTGCTAATCTTGCAATTCAGAGTGGTAAATTGAATTTGTGGAGTGAACCATATTATTTCTGTTAAAGGCACAGAAATCTCTAATTTAGACTTCTGGGTGACCTGCTGGTAAACATACTTGTTAGAAGATAGGAAAGACGAAAACAAAAAATGAATACAGGTACTTTCTATAATAGGTAAAGCATTCTGTGTAGCCTGTGCTCACTTCTAGTAATTTTTTTTTTTCTTTCTCTGTAGTGTGTCTAAACTTGTACAAAGATAGATGTAAAGACAGGTTATCAAACTTTTAAATCAGGACAAAGCTCTGACTGCAAAATCTGTTCCGTTTGTCTATGAACACAAACAGAATAAGGGAAGAGCCCATCACAAGAAGCCACTGTTTACACTTTAGAAGTTTTTGTTTAAAAAATAGAATGCTTCTGTTTATTATAGTTTTCCTAAACTCTTGGTTTTGCTGTCATGTGAGGTTTTTTATTAAGCTGAAATTCCAAGTTAGCACTGACATTTTTGCTTCCAGTTGACTTGTTTGTAATTCCTTTTTCTGCTGTGAATGAGACCACAAATTAAACACTGGCTTGCAGTATTAATACTTCATTGTTAATTGCCTTGACATAGTCCCTTACAGTGCAAAATTAATGCCTGTGCCTTCTCTTTCTGCAGTCTTAATTGTAGCACAGGGAGGTTCAGTCCAAACCGGAGCAGCTTTGTTCTCAGAAAGCTGCTGGAGCTGTGCTCCCCGGAGTGGGGCTCTGAAGGGTCCGGGCAGCCGAGGTGCAGGGGGAAAAGGGAGTGCCTGACAAGACAGCTTCTCCTGCACTTCAGAACATGGGGCAGCCCAGCGGCCCCCAGGGGCTCTGGGAACTGCTGGGTTCTGTTTTTCTTGCTGTAATGTTTCATGAGGAATGCATGATCACACAATACAACAGCTACAACCCAGAGAATATTTTTAACAGTACTGGCATGGAATGCTAAGCTAGAGAAACATGTGGTTTCTGTAATTGTAGTTAATGGCTACAAACCAAATTAAGTCTAAATATTTGATGAAATTAGCCTGCAAAACTGGATGCAAAGGAATGAACACATACCGAATTGTTCTGATGAACAGAAACTGCCTTCTAAAGTAATGCGAACTTGGGATGACTTTTTACTCTTTGCGTAATGAGGGGAAAATGGTTCATTTTTGCTCTTTAACAGATGCTGCCTTTGAATTGTAACATGGAGGGGGGAAACAGATAATGATTTCCAGTGAAGTCTAATTTGTTAAAAGGCACAATTAAGCTTTGAGATAAATGATTTAGCTTTTAAAACACTGAGAGTAAAGGAATTAAACTCAGTACTCACACACTGGCTGTAGGGTAGCTTTTTGATTTCTGCAAAAGGGAGCATTGTAATTTGAAAAAAAATAATTTTTATGGTTATGTTCTCTCTCTGAAACCACACATATGCAGTGACAGCTATTTTGCATCTGTTTTAGGGCAGGTTATCTTACTTGATTCTTTTGAGAAGCTAAGCATGTTGCTATAGCTACTGAGCTGTGGCTCTGGTCAGGTTTTTTCATCAATTTCTAAATGTAATTGCTAAACAAGGTTGGTGTAAGGCCTGTGATATTTTACTGTCGATTGCACTTGGAGATTTTTATTTAAATTTTTTATTTAATTCCAGCAGGCACACAGAAACATGTATATACTATTTTTATGTACATACGTAGTGCTGATGTAATGAAAAATGAATGTGTAGGTTTTCCAAGCCTGTATTTGCCTCAGAAAGCACCTGCATTCCTCTTGTGGTTGACTGTGGGTTCTGGTCTCTGTGCACAGTCCTGCAGGATGAGGTACTGATGAATGGTCTGGCTGTGAGAACCACGTGCTGAACCTCTGTTCTTCCAAGTGATCTTCTTTTTCTAGTGTGCTACATCTGAAACAAATGCACATGTAAAAGCACTACTGCTAACAATGCATGGCAGCTATTAGGTGCAGGTTTTTAACATGTGTAAAGAGCTGTTCAGAACAGAATTAGTGTGTCTTCTAATTTGTAAAGGCTGCTACCCGTTCTTGACCCTGACTACAGTGCTTGGTGGATTCTTTGTTCCCTGCAGCTGTGGTCCGGTTGTTAACACTGGCTGTATTGATACCATGCGCCATTACTAAAAATGTAGTATTGGTTTTGTCATGGGTGAGTATGGGTTTGAGTATTTTCTTTTTTTCAGCCAAAGTCCACCAGAGGTCCAAGTCCTGTATGATCCTTATAGGGTTGTTGAGGCCTTATGGTGTATAGTTTTTCAGCCGTCCTGGAGTATGGGAATTGCTGAAGTTCATCTGCAGAAGTGAAAGCTTTAGTGCTAACCTATTGCAAGGAGGCCATAGTGGTGTATATTAGATGTTAATGGCTTCTTGTCAGAGAGCAGTCAGATGGGGCAGAGGGAAAACACCCTGTAAAGCAACAACATCACTAGAAAGGCAGGATATAAAATATGAGCTGGATTTGCAAGGACATTTAGGGATTGAAAGGTACAGGTAGGTACCCAGTGAAATTTTTCTATCCATTGGTGTTGATTAGGAGCTCAGTGCTCATTGACGTACAGAACTGGAGGCATCGTTGTCTTGGGCATTTTAGTGCATCACACAACCAGTGTATTTGTATCTTTGCATGCTTTATGAATCCTTCATTGAGAATGTCTGACAAAGTCTTTGGCAGCAGTGGTGGATTTAGGGGCCACTTGCCAAAGCTGAGTGCCTGGGATGTAGCGCTTCCGAGCCACAATGAAGAATTTATTCTTTAAACAGGTTTTATTCAATTAAGATTAGTGTCCTGTTTAGGCTGCGGTAGCTAATTCTGTTACAGAATAATTTATTCTGGAGCTCATAACTTTCAGAGAATGCTGTATATGCAGCTGTTGTGATCCTGTTGGGTAATACTAGGTATTCCAAGAATAGGAAGTAACTGTATTGAAGAGATTATAATAGAATAAAAGCACTTGAGGTTGATACTGCAGACTTCTTCAAAGATGGGCTTAAAGACAGGTTCATAATAATCAAATTGGTGTTCCATTTTTAGCACAATCAGTCCACTTGCTGTTGTGAAGAAAAATCCCTGTTTCATGAAAATCCTTTTCTCCGAACTTCCCTCTTAGACTGTCTTTATTTACCTAAGGCCAAGGTGTTCCCAGTCACCTGTGGACGGAGGAGGTGTACATCTGGTGGTGTGGGACCTCTTTGGCAAAGTGCTGAGCTGCATTTATGACTTTTAAGTTCAATGCCCTCTATTTCTGCTCAAATAGTAACCACAGTTTTAAGGGACTCCTGCCAATTCTGCAGCCAGGTACACAGATTTAACCTGTTAGAACATCACCATTGGCAGACAACTCTTAAGGTGAGCAGTGATCGTCCCTTTAAAGGACGTGGATTACCTCTGTATTTATTCTCAGTTTTTTCGTTGTTGCTTTCCTACAGTTCTGGAGATATAATTATGCATGCAATCTGGGAAATGAACAAACGAATGTAAATCCTGGTGACCTAAGAGATTTTTGATAAATTGTAATTGTAAAAATATTTTTTCTGGTAGTCACCTCTCTTGATTTCTGACTGCCGTGTTTGGTTTAAAATGAGTAATCCTTCAAAAGTTTTAAAGATTTATATCCTAATTTTGGTCTTATGTAAATACCCAGTTGTCAGATTGTTTAGTAAAATATACTATTATTTAAGATTGTCTTACTGGACTGTTTATGAATATGAGAAATATGTAGTGTCTGTATTGTCTCTAATTGTGTGTATACAGGTTAAAATAGTCAGTTACACAGGCAAATTCCCATCTCAAAATCTAAAGTGCTTTAATCATGAAATTTTAAAGGAATTCAAATTATATTAGTCTAATGAATTGCACCAGTATCTTTAAAAATAGTATGGACATTTGCATGCATGCATAATCACTTACGGTGCTTATCCTGTAATTTACTGAGACCTACGACATGAGAATTCTTGGTTTATAAAAACCCAGCCTTTAATGACGACTGTAAAAAATAATTGTAATTAAAGTTTAATCAGCGTATAAAATGCAGAAATGTTTAAAACCTTATTTCTGCTTTCTAACCAATAGGTGGTGTAGAATTTACCGGAGTGCTGCTGGTACTTTACATTACTAGCATTGCAGGAACCTAGTAATTTCATAGTAAGAATTAATCGGGCAAATCAATATTTTATTGGCAGAATTTGACTGGAATACTGAATCCATTTCTGTAATTTTTTACTTTTATCCTTTTTTTAAAAAAAGACCCTGTAATATATAAAGTATGCAGAGCAGTCATTGATTTACAGCTGAAGTGCAACCAGCTTTGGGAGAAACAGAAGCTGTTTAACAGTAGGACTGCTCTGTAGCTTAGGGCAGGAAACAAGGATGCTCTTTCCAGTTGGAACTACTGGAGGTGTAACATGCTGGTGAAGCCTGTTGTGTGATTTCTCCGTTGGCTGATCTGACCATCAAAGAACAGCCTGCTACTAGTTCCAGCTAGCAGAATTACTCATTTAACTCCATTGAACCAGTGCTGGTGTTTTGATGGTAAAGATGAAAGTTCAATGCCCACTGGCAGTTATTGGGGGTTGACTACTTCTGAGTGTATCACATTTTTGCTGTATAATTGTCTATACTGGGACTTGTTTGTGACATTAGGATTGATCTATCTTCTGTTTCAAAGTCTACTGTAGGTTCACTGGCTGTAAGATAGCTTGCATTTCATACGAATTGTTGATTATTACCTTATCCCTCACTTGCACTTCGAAGAAGCTGTTTCACAGAATAAGGAGTTACTTTTATAGTACAGGGTAAATTTGCAGCTCTTATTCATATAGAGACATCAGAATTATTTCACTCAGTTATATACTCATTTGAATACTAAAAAAATTGTGCTTACCTGCTCTTTAAGTGGTTGAATACTGTAGTTACAAAGTAGATAAATGGACAGGGGTGTATAATGCACCTCTGTTACTGTACTAACAGCAACAGCCAGCTCCTCAATTAAAAAATGCGTAGTTACCTTTCCAGTATCAGGTCTCTTCCTCCCTCTCAATTTTGTGCCGAAGTGCATAAAAAATCCCAGGTTGATTTTGAACTTACAGTTTTGAAATGAGAGTCAGACATTATTCTGCAAATAATTGTCACAGAGCTTCTCTGCCAGTAACGCCGAGTCTTTTGCAGGGATGGAAAATCTCATATTCATTTGTCTTCCTGATCCTATCAGTGACAGTTTTGCATAGACTGATGCAGATATCAGTAGTGGAAACCTGTATCTTTGCTTCATCTCTGGTTCAGGTAATGCTGCCTGAAGTATTAACTTGCTGCAGTCACTTAACAAGGCAGTGTTTACATTCTTGCTTTTTGTAGATCACAAGTTGTTCATATTTGGACAATTTTTCATCCTCTGGAATGAAAATAATCTTATAAGTTTAAGAACATTATCATTCACTGAAATTATCTTACTTCTCACTATGTTTTAACTTTCAAACTTGTCCTCCATGCCATTTTGGACATAATTTTAGAGAAGGCTTTTTCATGTGGTAACCCCTTACTTCCCTGCAGAGTCGCTTGAAACATGCATATTCAGAACCTCTCTGGAGGACCAAGTCTCTGCTTTGTTCTGCTTGTCAGAACGGCTTGTGATTTTCCTGCATTTCCAGTAAAGCTTGAAATTAGTCAGATACTGATGTTCTACTGAAACAAGCATGGGAGTCAGAATTAACATGGCTTTTATTTGTAGCTTGTTCTGTGCATAGTGATAATCTGTAACATTAGAAGCACAGCGCTTGGTGCACTACCGTCCTCGGGCACGTCTGTGCGCTGGTTTTGGCAAAGCCAGCTGGGTGGCGCTGCGTCCTGCCTGCAGTCTTTGCAGGCAAGTTTAGCGTGGCACAGAGCCTTGCGTTGTTATGGTTGTGTGGCTTCTAGGTGGCTTGAGGACAGGCAGAGGCTGCCCTCCAGAAAACCCTGATGTGAGTGCAGGGGGAATGCAAGGGATCCTTACCTATCTCTGTGTTTAGGACTGCTCTTTATTAGTTTCTCAGTGGCAAATGTAAACCTGGATTTTAAGAGAAGAAAACATTTGAAGAAGGTAAAGTTCAAAGCTTTTGATTAGAATTTCCTGCCAATATCTTACTTAAAATGGAAACAAGTCTCTGCTTTTTTATCACTCTGATCAACCTACAGTTGACTCCTTCACACCTACGCATACATCAATTGTCTACCTTGCCCCTCACAACTGCAGGATCATACTTGCGGGCATAATATATTGAAATATTATGCCAATGCTTTCATTGTTGTTGATTGTACCCTAGAAAGGTAATTGTAATTCTTCATGTTGTCCTGGTGCCTCAGTGTTAGAATGTAATGGATGAGAAATGTTTTTGCATTTCGCAATTGCATGTATTAGTGTTTGCATGAATAGGCTGGTTACAGTTAGCGACTGGGCAGTAAGTGTTTCATACTTTGAAGGGATCATCCCTGGAGAGTTGTAAGGTTTCACAGTGATATTTTGGATTGAAAATCTAGAACTTGGGTTAAATTGAAGTGGATCTACTGAAAAATGGAGCGGGTTTAGCAAGAATAAAATAATCCCTACAAATCTGTGGTCTTTGTTTTCCACTTCGGCCATAGTTCTCTCTTTTCAAGTACCTGGTGATTCACTGCTACTGATTGCAGAGTCCTACCTGTGTGCACAGACACCTTCACTGTGTTTCAGGTCAAATACTTATTCTGAAGCGTACACATGAAAATGAGTGATTTCTTAAAATTAAGTTTAAGCAGAGCAGTGACCATTATGTTGACTACAGACTGGATTTCATAGGCGGTGGTTTGATGTTTGATTGGTGTGACACTGCTGCCAGTGAAATCTGGTACTTCATGTGGCTGTAGTACAATTTCAGTGACCCTTATTGATTTTTTTTCTCTCTTTTTTCCCCTTCCTCTAACTCAAGGCCTTGTTACAGTAAAAGCTGACTTGTGAAAAAAAAAATGATAGCATTAGATGTTTCTGGGGCTTGCATACCAAGCACATAATTGTTTTTATGCCTCTTTGAAATAGTTGCCTATGTCCAGCAATAATGATACACCGAGGAACAAATGAAGACCTGGTCAGATCAGTACCAGAGTTTTTATCTTAATGAAATGTGTATATTCTTGCTGCACAGCCAGTTGCTAGCTCCCAGAAAAGCTGGAAAGCGCTGCTTGTCCCTCAGAAGCATTTCCCTGCTGACATGGTTTTGATGGGTGTGTGAAGAGAATACCATCTGCCTTAGGGATGGTAGAGGGAGCTGTGTAACACAGGGTTCCCTAGGGATTACAAAGGACATTCAGAAGTGTTGAAGAGAGAGAAAAGAAGGGCAAAGGAAGTCTCTTCTGCTGAGAAGCAGGTTTTTGAAGCAAGGTGTGGGTGCAATTTCTCTTGTGTTTTCATATTGTTTCAGTACATCCCAGCTCTTGCCTCTCAGGGGCTTCTTCCCTTCCCCAGAAATCATTAGTGACGTGATGTAGCATCCTTTAGAGCCTCTGCAGGCTTAGCTGCTTCCATACACTGCACCCATACACTAATTAGCTGCTTCCTCTTGTTGTCATATGCAGACTCTGTAGGTGTCCTCACTTTCATTCCTCATGAGTTTAATGATTCTACAGTCTTAAAGGCAAATGCTTGACAGGGCTCTCACAGGAATGCTTTGGCTTAGAAATGTCACACATTTCCTGATCAATTGATCTCTCCCATAGATTGTAGAACTGATCTTCTTGACTGAGTCTTCTGATCAGTCAGATCTCATGGGAACTCTCTCGGGCTTACTCAGTTTCCTCTTTATTTAAATTTAAAAAGGAATTTTACCTCCATTGGATGTACTGCTGTTCCACCTGTCCTACAACATCACAACTTTATGAGTGTCCAAAAGAAAATCCAGTTTTAATAGAAAATTATTAAACTGGAAAAGAACAAATCAGACAAGAAGATTCTGTAGCTAATGTACACTAAACTATTCAATTCAGTGGAATAACTAACACTGTTAACTCTGGTGATTTGTATCTGTGTTGTGGTATAACAAAACCCTCTTCATGGACCATGTTGCTTTATCTACTGGTCAGGAGGCCACAGACCGTAAATCCCCTTGTTTGTGTAGGGCTGAAATAGGCAAGTGGAAGTGGAAGTAATTGACTTTGGGAGGATTGCCTGAAAGTCTGAAGTCGCTCCAGTGCTGACTGAAGGTTGTAAAATAGTGAAGCATTCAGGGGACGCTATGCACAGTGCTATTAGAACAGTTCCCATCCATCCCTTGGAAGGAGGATGGATGGATACAGGAGCTCAGTAGCTGAGTGTTGTCCCTGTGGGTAGGTACATCTGTGGCATTGAGACCTACAGCCACGCTGAAACAAGAGCAGTACCTGTTCGGCCTTCACCTTTCATGCACTAGAAAGTGAAATCAACAGCAAGAGCAAATGTTTTTATTTTACATCAGAGTTAAGAGTAAAGTTCAACCTTTAACCTTAAAATTTTCTTGTTTTATTACAATACTTTTTAAACAGACTTAATAAAACCCCAGTTTAATTATTTTATAATTAATTATGCACTGAAAATACAAAGAAAGCACTTGATATTTTTCCTAGATCCATCTTGTGTTGTTTTACTGGTTTTAGCTTTGGGGGCTTTTTGGCGTTATCTTTATTGATTCAAAAAATGGACTTTGAAAACCTGTTCTAGAACTTGCTTTAGGTGTACAGAATTTTCCCTCACTGATACATAATGACCAAAGAAAATGATTATTTCCTCTCACTGAAGATGGTTTAGAGCTATATCCTGAGGACTGTAGCGAAACATAACTAATGAAATCATCAGCAATTACTTCCTGTGTTGCCTTTCCTGGAAACAACACAAAGTGAAACATTTTGTTTGTCCCATTATTATTATTAAATCAGTAAATCAAACCTGCTGATCCTGTTGGGTCCCTTCCAAGTCAGCAGATTCTAGGATTCTATGTATATTACCATTTCACAGGATAGTCAGAACACTTTGATTTTGTAGCACACTCAGGAGTAAATTACATTTGGGGTCTGGTACATACACAGAGCTTTATTACTGTTCATGGCTTGTTTACTCTTCATTTTTTCAGGACAATAGTAAGTATCATATTTTAAAAAATAATTAGCCTCAATAGAAATACGAGTAAACTTTTACACAGCTGAGCTAGACCTCTAAGGGCGGTGCTCTCATTTTACAAATAAGAGAATTTAAGGCATAGAAATAAAAATGAAGCTGTGAAGGCAGTCGGTAACAGTGCCACTGATAAAAGTTTGCATCATCTCATACAAAGTTTCTTGTTCCTGTGTGATTTGGAGAAATTTAGCTGAAGAAGCTACATGTTATTTTTTCTCTTTAGCTTGAAATACTGACAGAAGAAGCAGCAAAATGGAACTTTTTGATTTATTTTCAAATTTTAATTCTTGTATCACAACAGATAGAACAATTATAAGTAATGAATGAAGTTGTTCTCTTACATGTTCTGTAACAAATCAAGAACAAAGGTTTTCAAAGAAGTAAGAAGGAACCTATTAACAATTCTCAGCTTCTCCTAAAAGGCATGCCTGCTCTCACTTCCACATGAAGATCTGTTCTGTGGAAATCAACAACCACTAAGTGAGAGCCTATGGAGTTTCCACGGCAGCAGCATCTTTGATGTAATTTGTCTGAAAAGTCGGTAATATATCCTTTGTCTCAGTGATGTAGCTCCTAGTGAGCCCAGAGAGAGAGAGAGGATCCTTTGTTGCCTCTTAATGCTGGAATTATTTTGAGTAGTCATCTCCATGTCTCTGTTGGTCTTGATCTCCATGCTTTGCTGCCACAGGCATGTGAGGGTGCTGTGGCCAGCATGGAGCAGGATTCATTCTGCATGGAATTTCCATACAGAAATGTGATGAAAGGATGGCAGTGGAAATGAAACTAGAATGTGTTATTTGAGCACTGTAATTGCAACAGTACTTTGAAAATACTTTGAGACTTGTAAACAGATTTCATTTCATTTGTTGGCCTGTTACTTAAAAGGTACGGGAAGGACTCTTCCAGTGTGATGTATTGTATTCACTGTCACTCTTGCAGAAAGGTAAGTTAATTTGGAATGATCAGCTCGGACTTCATGCAGCCTGGGCATAGAATTAACAATGCTGAAACTGCTTGTTACTCTCATTTTGCCTTTACATATCTGGCATTAAAGTAAAGCTTCACAACAGCAAATGCTGCATATTGGAAAACAGGGGAAGCTCTTTCTGTCTGCTGCATTTAAAAAGATCAGTATTTGTGCTAGTTCTGAGTAAAAATGTTCTCAGCCTCCTGATAAAACTGTAATTAGTTGGGTGTAACAGCTCCTTTCCATGAAGATACATAGCTTTGAGATTATCCCATGATTAGTAACTCTTGGCTTTGTAAGCGGCTAAAAACATGGAGTCAGCCTTTAAAAGTGCCTCTACTGTTCCTGTGCTCTGATTCCACTGGGTAGTTGTAAAAGGAAGTGTTAGCAAGCAGATCAGTAGGGTGAAAAAGTATGGCTGATGTGGGATGGACACTGTGTGTGTGAATGTATGCTGGGGTGGGAGGGACAGAGTAAAAGAAGTTACACCAGAGATTTTACACCACACTTAGTCTTCATGATAGTAGTAACACCAAAATCTCTAAGCCAAAACCTACTGAAGGGGTGAGGGGCTGTAATTTCCATTGACTTCAAAGGAATTGCTAATGTCCAATTTCTGTCAGCATTTGACCTGAAAATTCAGAGGAATAAAGCCTCAAGGTGTGGGTCCTTTTTGACAGCTTTAGCGACCAAGTGTGTTTTGTCTTAAAATCTCTGAATAATATATGTTGGAAGGGACTTTTGGAGGTCATCTGGTCCAACCCTTGCAATGTCTTGAAACCTTTTATGACATCCTTTTAAGACTGGGCATATGTGAGGGGTTTGAAGCTTTGTCAGGTTTCACTCAGTCATAAACCATAAACTGTAACCCTTTTAGCTGGAGCTAAACAATGAGAAAAACTCCATCTTCACGTACTGAGCCCTCACACTCTCTGTGGCTGACATATAATGCTGACTTAAATACGTTTAGTCTTGAAATGTAACAGTAGTAGTTGGTAGGACAGTTCCCATGGGTGTGAGTCGGGGTTCTTACCATTGCGCATTGACCAGGCTGAGGGTTATAGAATAGGTTACAGGTTATGTTCCTTGTTATAGTCTGTGGCCAACCTAATACCTTAAATACACCAGTGCAGTTTTAGGAGGATGTGCTGCCCTGCATTCATAGTGCCAGAGGTGCTTAAGTCAGGCATTTGATTGCCCTTGCCCTGTTACGTGCAGGGGGAGCCATCTCTTGTAAGGTACCACAGCTCACACACAGAGCAGAGGCAGCTAATGGTACTTTTAGATCATTATCTTGACTTAGCATTACTGTCACTTTGTTGTTTGTAAGGCACAGGTCAGATAGACAGTCCTGTGTATGCTCATTCCGAATCTGGAACTGATGGATAATGCATCTGTTTCCTCTAAATTGGCCTGCTAAGATGAGAATGTGAGCAGCTAAGTAACTAGAGTCAAGAATAAATGCTTAGCCCTTGCTTGGGTAATCAATCTTACAGACCCAATAGGAGGCATGGTACGGAAATAGCAGAAAAGAGAATCTGAAAAGATGTGGGATGATTTCTTTAGCATAAATGTGGCTTCATGTCACTTTATTTCCATGACTCACTATGTCTAATATAAACAATGAAAGACAGAACTGGCTTTCTGAGGGTGGAATCAAATATGAATAAATTTAACTTTTAAGCTACAGAGAGCTCTAGTAGAACTTTTTTGAGTTACGTCTTACACTTAACCTGTTCTTAGTGGCTGGAAAATAAATGTTTCAACCTTTTTATTCAGCAGTGCTGGCAAAAAAAAAGGAAAAAAAGAAAAAGGGTCATTTTAACCCTTTGTCCCACTGCTATACATAGTTCTTCTTTGATACTGTTCTTAGGGAAAGCTAACCATCTCTTGGAACAAATAATAAATGTAAACTGTCTCCCTAGGTGGAGGTAGTAACAGAAGCAAGAGAAAGAATGGAGGAGTAAGCAATAAAAACCAGGAGTAAGCAGCTTTATTTTAAAAGTACAGTCAAAGCATGTTTACCACTGGTGTGTGCTTTATCCTCACATCTTTCAAGCTGCCTACTAAAGCTGAGGAATTTTGCACTAACCACATCACCCTGCTTATTTGGTGACTCTGTTGTGACAGTGCCTGCAGGCCCCAATTGGGACTACGACCATACTGTGCTTGGCACAGTACAAATGAGGAAAATTAAGTCAGTCCTTCCCCAAGAAACTCAGTAGAGAAGAATCTAGCTGTGGTTAGGTCTCTGTGGATGCATACTAAATTTTAAAAAGTCAGCTTCTGTTATAAAGAATATAAAACACAAAATTTTCCTCTTTCTATTTTGCAATTGTTTTTATATGTATCAATGTCTGATAGAGAACAGCAGAGCAATCTACTGGAGAATATTCACATATACAACTTGTTTTATTTGTCTTGCATTGTGATTGTACTTAAATTAGTTTTTATTTATCTGGCACATACTGCAGACAACTCTGTGAAAGTGTATTTTGTAGGTTTATCAGATGAGCATGACAGGGCAGGCACATCTGTGTTTTTTCTTGTTTCCCTCATAGCCTCAGCATTTGGTGGGAGAGGGCTTTGCAACTGGAGCATTTTCTGACTGCAGGACTCCATCATTGCAGGATTATTTTTTTTTCCAAGTAATTCCTCTTCACATTCTGCTCTGAAATCCCACTGGGTGCCTGCTCAGCAGTGCTTTAACTTCTGAATATTGAAACCAGCAGGTATAGTGAGAATGGAATATTTTAAACAGCAGAAGAGATGCTTAGTATAGTGTATAATATCTGGCTCTCTCTATGCTGCACTGGAGATAAAAGCTGTGTGAGAGTCACTTAGGGTACAGCTGTTTATGGACCAGTGACAGGGACTTCCTGAGTATGTGAAAGCTCTAAAACAGGAGAGTGTTGCTGGGTGCTGGAAAGAAAAGAAAGAAAACCATCTCTGGATTGGTAACTCAGTTTTTAAGATAATTTTCTGGTCAAAAAAAATTTTGCTTGGCAAAACTGTAAGATGAAAGACATTTACCCAAAGGTAGACATTTATGTGTAAAGCATCTTGTTTTAGTGCCTGTCTGCTGTACAGTGTGGAGATTATTATGGGAAATGCTTATCCTTCTAGATTTAGTTGTTGGCTGTGATACAATTGGAATTAGTGTTGTGCAAAGGTTTTTGTAACCAAGTGTGACTTCCAGCAGAAAAAGAAAAATGCAAGAGAAACTTCGTGAGCATATAAAGTAGGTTTGTGTAGGTCAAGGAAGCAGAAAGAAGAGTGATTTGGGGCTAAAATATGATAGGTCCTTGTAACATCCCCGAATTAATACTTCACTGGCAAGCAGGCATGTGGGCATGTGTAGGGTTGTTTGAGAAAAGTAAAATAGATTACAATGCAGAAATGGGATTCTTGAGCAAGGTGTTTTTCTTTTTCTTGGATGGGAGAAATAGCTGCGTAGTTACTTTCCGACAAAGTCAAAAGAGGCCACCTTTGACAAAAGGTCTCTATGGGGAACAGTACAGAATGTGAAAGAGGAAATAACAAGGGAATGTTTTTTAAGGGGTCTGTTTCTTTTTCTTATGAGGGCTATTGAAATAGAAAACCTCCCTGAGCACAGCAAAAAGTGAATGCAACTTAATTATGTTACTGATACTCTTCTTCTGATATGCCTTTCTTGGTTGCCTGTAAAACAGGAAAAGAAATGCTATTATGCCAGTATGATTGTTTCCTTGCTATGCTTAATTTCTTTGCATGTTTAATTAACTCTGAACCTTAAAATAGCTTTCTGGTGCTTACCTTGCTGGCCTCTTGTGTTTTATATACTTTTGAATTGATTTTCAAGCTTTCACTCACTTCCTTTTGGCATGAAGATCTGTAGGGATAGGGGAATTGTATCTCTTCCTCTGTCCTCTGCTGCTGTGCTTCCTCCCTTTCCTCTGTGTCATGCTACACTGAGCTCATCAGCTGGCTTTTTAATACTCCAAAAGGAGGAGTTCTGTAATGGGTGTTTTGAAGCAATATTGTAATACTGTTGGCCTGTATGACTAATCAGTTAGATAAAGAATTCAGGCTGCAGAATAGCAGAGCCTTGATGCTTGATTGAGGACAACAGCAGCCAGCTGACTTACTGCCCTTACTGCCAGCATTGCCCACACTATTAGAGAGGATTTCTAGCATGGGACATAAGCGTAATGCTGGGGTTTGTAGCACATGACATCAAGACCCAAAGAAAAGCAGGTCAAAATGGATGGCTTCCTGAATATCCTTAGAAAAGCAGGAGTGGAAGAGTCTGGAACTAATGTTTGCTCATCCCCTACCTGCACAGTTCCTACCAAAAGAAGTGGATTAGTCTCTGTACTCAGCACAGCATAAAGAATCTCTCTCATTCCTAATGACCTTTACCATGGAGCTTGTTTTTCATTGGCAGATCTCCCAGACCATAGGCAGGACTGATTTCTTTGGCCAGCAGAAGTTACTCTCTTTGAGTCAGGGCTTATGAAACTGCCATTATACATAAGGGTAGGATATATGGAGGCAAATAAAGTATCTTTTATGGAACCCATCAGAAAGAAGGGAAAGCTCCACTTGTTTAATATAAATGTATCTTAATTTCTTTTGTTTTACAAGCTGTAAACAACTCTCAGAAAATCTTATTTGCTGTGGGCTTGGGGTATTTTGTGTCTAGTGATGTAAACTTCCTGCACTATCCACAAAGCCATGGATCATACTGCTTTATTGAAGCTGCAAAGAAGAACAATTTGAGGTGGGAAAACTTTTTTCGTTGCAAAGAGAAAGATGAAAGTTTTCCTGGATGAAATCAAAATCTGTTTATGAGTCTCAGGAGAGCAATCCCACTCTCCTGCTTTACAGGAGAGAAAGGAACCAAGAATATGGATGTTTCTAACACATACACATAGCAATACTTTTTATGGGTACTGTGAGCCTACCGGGTGTCAGGTGTTAGCAAATTGATTGCATTTGGTGTCACTGCAGAAACTAAGCTGTGTTTTTTTCTGTTTAAATATCTTTGTGACCTCTGTTCTCATTACACCTACTAAAACAGAAGCAAAAAGCACCTAAAATTATATCTATATACTGGATACATTATTTAGATTGATGTAGATACTGTCTGGAGCAGAACTCCACTGAGTACATTAATTAATATTTTAGATATTTCTACAATCAGACTTTAGTTGCTGGATTGAGATATGTACATAGATTTATTATATATACAAAGAAATTGCCTAAACTGTAAATAGCTGGTAATGCTTTCTGCCCAGAATTTGAGCTTTGTGATTAACTTAGTACCTGAGAGAGAAGTATTTAGCCACAGTACTGATTTTGATTTGAAGTAGAATGCTGAAAATTCATTGTGAAGTTGTTAACAGCAGGGAGCTTCTTTTGTGAAGAACTAAGAGAGAAGCTTTCAAATCTTTCAGTACTGACAGACTACATGACCTCAGCAAATGATGAAGTTTTTATTCTGTCACTGACTCATCAATAGCTGTCCTTCCTTTCTAGGTCCCTTATAACAAAATTATTTCAGTATAAAAGGGAGTTTAACCTTTCACAATTAGCCTTCACTTCCTGCTTTCTTCATTCCCAGTTGCTACAATCTAAGCCACAGAAATACAATTACAATATTGAATGACAGGAATTTATGAGACAATTGAGTTCTGGAAGTGAATTTGTTTGTGATGTGGGGACTTGTCTGAGTGGCTGAGAGCAGGATACCTGTGGCGGGCTGCCATGCCCTTCCCAAGGCGCTCCGCTGACGGGAGAGCTGCTGGGCATGCAGCTCTGTGTGGTGTCTGGCACTAGTTACTCAGCCTTGGCTCTTCCCCTCCTGCCCCACGTGCCACTTTAACGCAGCATCCCGCTGTGACAGGAATGAAAATGGGGCACCGTGCATTAACCTGCAGTTGAATCAAAGAGCATTTTAATGCTGTCATAAAACTGCAAACTCTTATGAAGCTTAAAATATCCCAGATTGCATCTCTTAAGCTGTTATCCTAATGTTCTGTATTTATGTATGTGCATTACCTAGAAGATGCAAAGTTCTCAAATGGAAAATAAAGTCTGCAATATCTGAGGTGCATCTGCACCATCTCTTTATGAGGTTTGAACTGATGAACTTGCCTTATGCTGTGCATCCCAAACAGATGCCAGAGAGACTCAGTCCGGTTACAGAGATACCATCAGGCTGGTACAGCTTGAGATGTTCTATATTCAGTGCTTGTTTGTTGACAGAACTCAGTGAAGTGGCATGGGGGGAAAAACATTTTGCCTTGCCTGGGTGGATCAATGGATGTTCTGGATACATGACGACTAGGAAGATGAAATTTAAGCCATTTTGCCTAGTAGAAGCAGTTACGCAATCTACTTAATACTAATCTTTTATATTTTTCAAGCTAGGCAGCACATTGTATAGACAGTTTTGAATGGCAAATTAATTTTACTTTACTCTTTTGTGATGGACTTGGTCTCCTGGGTCTGTAAATCAAACCAATTGATGTTTAGCTTTTTTAAAGTTCAGTCATGCCCAGGCTTTTGGCTCTGATGAGCAGTTTAGCCATAGAGCTCAGCATCAATGGGGAACAGATAAGGCAAGAAACATTCTGTCATTTTCATTTTTCTTTGGGGGAAATAAACTGGGGAAAAGATTGTAATCCCACCAGTGAATTGGGTAAATAGATGGGTGGTACGGAACCAGAAAACAGTCTGAAACAAGAAATCTTCAACTGAAATGTAACTGAGTTGGTTCTGGTTCTCTCTGGAAAGTAAAGGGAGGAAAAACCAGACCGAGAACAAGAAACCTGCTAATTGGAAAAAGCAGCACTTCATATGCTCCCAGTGAAGCATTCCCATTGTTGGAAGTGGCACTCTGTGTGAGCCCAGCAAACACTGTCCAGCATCTGCCAGGAAGCAGTTCTTGTCCTGCCCATCTCAGAGCAGCATGTCCCTCTGCAGGAGGGGATTCTTTTCCCATTTATGTTTACTTGCTGTAATTCCATATGGGGAAATGTGCACACATGGGCAGTGTACTTGGGACAGCGCAGAAAGGATGCAGGGGAGGGAAAATAAGAGGGACTACAGTATGCTTGAGGTTGTGTAAATCTGTTAAGGAACTGTGGTAGAGAGAAGTTGTGTCTTTATAGTTCCTGTACATGAAGGAAGAAAGTACAGTCTGAAAATATTGCAAAGCAGTTAAACCAGTAGAGGAAATAAATAATTTTTTCCTGCTACACTTAAAAGATGTGTTTCATATTTTGCCATTTCCTTTGCACTTTCAGTTGTAGAGTTCTTTAGAAATCTTTGCTTGTATCTCTGCTAAAGTCTCTACTTTAATCTTCAAAGAAATCTTAGAAACCTCAAAGACACTCCTTCCTGGTTAGTCCCAGGTTTGTTCTGCCAATGCATTACATCCTGATGCAAGCCAAAGGTACTGGTTCTGGGTATTTATCAGAATTCATAGTTGGATTCGAACAGAGTTGCACCATTTTCAGCACTGAAAAGCATTTTTTCCCCACAGGATGTTCTGAAGGAGACAGAAAACATCTGTTCTTTTAGGACTTTCATTCCTATATTTCTACTGGGAGGTGTCTTCATATTACTGTCTCAAAGTCCAGTATTTCACAAGTCAGTTTGATCTCTTTGCCTTAAACATCCCTTAGCAGTGATGGACATTTAATATGAGGCAGCACTTCTTTACTTGCATCAATTTCTTATTTCTTAGCATCTATTTCTGTTACATAACCATAACCTTTTTTTTAATATTTGGAATTCAAGCTGGTCTGGACTTGATGAGGTATGTGAGCCATAAAACTCGTGCATCATATGTAATTTCTTAATGATTCAAAACTTGTCTTTCCAAATATATTTTAACTTTTACTCGTTGTTAGTATTTCTGTAAACATTCTTTTGGAATCATAATTTGGCTGAGTACTTAAGGAAGTAGAAATAGCATGAAAACTACTAACAACAGTTAAATTGCATAAAGAGTCCCATTAAATATCTGGAAGCAATTACTCTGAACCTGGTGTAATTAGAATGTTAAAACCCATACTACAAGATCTGCTGCCACTCCTTAAGTCCATATCTCAAAGGAGGGCAGGTTCAAAGCAGCTCTACCCAGATTTACTGGGCTGCTCAGTGGAACCTGCTTCAGGGCACTAATCGATTAAACCTGTGCTGTTCAGTATTAAACTGCATCCCTTCTGTCCTAACCTGCTTTTTTTGTCTGTCTGCTCATGAGTGGTGAATTTGATCATGAGTTGCATGGAGATAGTCCTTCAGCTGAGCTAAATGGATACTGAATTAAATAATAGAAAATCTTACTTTGTTTCTTCAGCAGGGTAGGGATATGAACCCTGTGGACTAAGGCCTATCATGAACTATATATATTAAAACAAAGGTTTATATAATTCTGGTTTTTCCCACCTCTACTTTGGTTATCTGATGGACATTTTATAACTAAGAGTTTTAAAATATGTACTCTAAGGACAAACCTATTTGAAAAATACCGGATTATTTGGAGTGTTTGTATTCAGTGTATTTCCTACAGCATTAAGAACAGCTCATTGTACATGAATGTTTACTAGAAAAATAATAATTAAAATCCTCTAGTAACATGCATTGATATTACTAGCAGAGGAACTAGTTCTATTTCATCTAGGCAGCCACCAGCCAGCCCAAAATATTGCTTGGATTTGCCAGGAGAGGGCACGTGTTATCCAGGGCAGGCGGTGTCTCCACCTGCCCTGCTGCTGCCAGACACCACTGGGTAACTCCAGAGCAGAAGCAAATTCAGGCACTAGCCTGGAAAAAAAGTTTTCCCAGTCATTCAGGTTGCTTGCTCTTACAGGTAACATTCCTCATGACATTTTGTCCCCAAAATGAAAAGTGAGCACCACAAAAAGAAGCCTTAAGGTCAGCTGCAAGGGTTTTTAATATTGATCCTACTTTATCTTAGCAGGGTTCCAGGGAGATGTAATTTCATGACAGATACGGGAATATTAATAAATAATTCTTAATTATAAGGTGTATTGAATTGCTAAAGGAGGAGATCATATCTCCTTATGACAATTTTGGGCATAACATAGCTAGCCTATCAAATGAAAGGGATAAAAACAATAATTTGCACAGTCAGATGTTTTGAAGCCACAGAGGCAGGTAACAAGATTTGAACATCATTGATTCATCTATGAGCAGAACCAGAGTACAGATGGTGAGATCAGCAAAATAACCTACTGGTGTGTCAATTAAATCTCTCTAGTAAACAATCCAAACAAGTGGAATTCTGCTTCAGACATTTGCTGCCTCTTTCTGTAGCAGTAGAAATTCACTACTAAACAATTCTAGTGGTTAAAAAATATTTGGGTGGGTTTTATCTTCAAAGTACTGTCTATCGAACAAGATTTTGTAAGGACTGTTGCATGAAATTTCTCAAGTGTATGAATTTTAAAGAATCAGAATAAATAGCAAGCAAAATTTTAAATGACAAGCAAAAGTGGAACAGAAGTTTTCAAACACAGTTTTACCTTTTTGGACCACTATAGCTTGAACACTGCCGAAGATGGACATACATTATTACATGTATTGAAAAAACAGGTACAGTGCACCAATTTCCTTCATGTCCTGAAGACCATCCAGAACAAATTAGTATAGAAGTTGGTTGCAGACAACACAGCCAGCTTTAGGAGACCCATCAGAAGTGCAAAATGCTGTAAATATGAATGTCTTAGCTTATAAAAATTGTTTTAGGTTACATCACAGTGAAAGGTAGGAGAAAGATCTCTTGACTGCAAGATCCCACATTCAGAGATCTAAGAGCAAAGCACTGTATTGCCCTGTGTTGTTAGGAATGCAGAGACCTCTTCCTGTGCAGTTTGGGGCTGCCGGGGCTGTCCTGTCGATGCTCCTGCTGCAGCAGGATCTGGGATTCCTTCTCGGGGATGGAAGACAGCGTTCCTTCTGAGTGTAACACTATCCTGCAAAGCCCTGCTGAAGTTCATGTCTGTGCTTCTCCATGGCACTGTTAGGGGTAGGAGTCTGCAGTGCTGGAATAGCTGAAATACTTAAGGCCAGTCTTACACTTCAGTAGAATTGTGCTGATGTTGAATTTATTCCAGTTTCTACATATTTTTAGATATTGTGGCATGAAATTTCACACCCCCCAAACTGTGGCTTCAGGGCAGTAGCACTCGTGGCCAGTTCTCCCAGCTCCAGTAGAGACTAATGGCATGAGTAAGGGTGCAATCCTGCATCCATTCTTTTCTCATTATTTAATAGAACATGTTAGCTGTCATAGCTTTGTTCTTCAAAGGAAGTTTTGACACAGCCTATACATTTATTTATGAATCTGAAGTACAAGGGAGAATAGTTCTCTGTGTAACAAGAATCTTCACTAGTACCTGTTGTCTGTGCAGTTTGTGTGTTAGCAGAGGATGGAGAAGTTTAAGTCCAAGAACAGCTGATGGTGAGTGATTCTGAATAAATTGGTATAATAATCTGAATTGAAAACACAGCATGTAGAGTGACATTTTTAGCTTTGTTCATGTATTTCTGGGTAAAGAGGGGTTTTTTAAATGATCTGATTTTTTTCCTGATTGGAGTCAGAAGAGCAGTTTAGCATTGAGAAGGAATAATGTGAAGCTTACACAATTCTACAGTAAATGTAAGAATTTAAAGCTATGGCAAGGGAATAAAATTTCAGGGCTATGACTTGCTAACTAGGTACTAGATACAATTAAAGATGAACACTGCACCCAGGTTACCGAGTTTGATGTAATTGCTAAGTCTTTAATGAGATGGAAGTACAACATGAACAAATATTCACTTGGGGATATTTTTCTCTAAATCCTGAAAAAGTATTTCTGTACCCCTAAAATTAGTTTCATTTTTTCTGTAGGTGTGGTTTTAAAGAGTCCCACAGTTTCAGATACAGCTTGACAGTATTGGTTGCTTTTATTTTACTCTGATGTTCTCCCCAAACCGAGTGACTATATCTAATGTTACTTTAGTAACTGCATTGATGATGGACGTGGGTAGTTGTCCATCACTGCTGCTGTTCCCCTCAAAGCTTTGTGGCCAGGGGAAATACTGTGGCTGTCTTAATTCTGGGGAGCAACACACCAGATTATTGTTCATCCATTTGCTCTATTATTGCCTCACTATGTTTCCAAGATACAAAGGAAGCTGCTCTGCTATTTAAAAAACCCAGCCAAACCTCAAACCAGGAAAAGCTGAAGGAACACTGCCCCCCATCCCAAACTAACCCTCACAACCCTATGCAATCCCGTTTCTGTCCTGGGTAAAGTATTTAGTGTAGTTACATGCTGCTGTGTTAGATTGTTCCGATAAATTCTTCATCCTTTCTTTTCTTCTCTTCCCGGTTTTCCAGATTTCGCTGGAGGACTTTCTGCAGTCTAAGTCCTTTATAGCCAATTAAAGGTGTCTGATTTTACAGCAAATGCTCTGATGTGATCTTTTTAATTTCTGTAATAAGAAAAAATCATTGGAGTTTCTATAAATTAGAAAGAATATTATATACAGTGAAGTGGAACAGCCGAGTTTAAAGATACATAGGAACTGCATGAAAAAAACCTGTTCCTCTCATAAAATGACATAAGATTTCAGCAGCATGGTTGTAATTTGGAGTGGACCCATTAGTGTGTGTGAGCCTGTGTGTTGAGCTGCTGTAGTTATGCTGGAAATGTGGAAGTTAAAACCTCCAGCTGCAGTTTGACTGCTCAGGCACCACCACAGTCTCTGGGCACTCACATACACCCAGACTACAGCTAATGAGCACTAAAGTTAATAAATTTTCACAGATACTCTGAAAAAGAAAGTTGTTTGAACACACCAGTTCATGTGTGCAGAAAATCATAAATGCATGTGGAAATATGTACTGTAATCTACAGGTTTGAGTTTAATGGAGTTTTTTTGGTTCCTTTTGAGCTTCCCCAATCTTAAGGTGTCGGCATAGTGATCAAAGAATCAGAATAGGGTTATGAAAGGAAAAAATTCCTTTTAATCACAGGTTTTGCTGTGCATTTTCCTTGGATACATCATGGCGTGTCTCCAAGAGCAATTACTGGTGTTAATGTTACTTCCCTTGAAAAATACATTGAAGTTTCAAGTTGAAAGTTTCTGTAAATGTAAAATATTCACTATAAATGTAAAATACTTGCATTATGATGTTAATGGTGGTGTTTCATTAAGTTGTTACTGATAAATGGAATTACAAAAATTTCTTCTACTTTTTGCATATTCAGCATCCTTTTTTTGACATCAGACAGTATTTTGAGTTTTCTTAGGGATTTGAAACTTCAGAATTGACTTTGCTGACAGAAGCCTATTCAGGTTATGGAGAGGACTGTGACAAATAATGCTGTGAGTTAATTTTCTGGATTGTCAGTTTAGAATGTCACAAGATGTCGGATCACTTGTTTGTTATGCTTCTGGTGTGACTGACTGATTTCAGAAAGGCATTGAAAGGAGCTGCTGTAACTCCTGCTTTCAGTTCAGTGAAGCTGGAATCTGGAGATGCTGTTCGCCCCTGCCCTGTATATGTAAAGTTTTCTCTATTAATACAGTTTTCTTTCTCTTTTCCTTAACATTTTGAGAGAGGGGCGAATGCCCCCCTTTAGACATGTGTAAATGTTACTGCACATTCTTCAAATTCCTCTTCTTAGTGTTTCACAAGTGTTGTCCTGAGTTTTGCAGTTTTTCAATGTTTCTCTTTGCTGTGATACTTTCTCACGAATGCTGCTGTAAACATGGCCATGGTTTTGCTAGCTATTCATGGTTTTTGCTAACTATCTATGTTTTTGCTAACTGTCCTTGTTGTTTTCATTCCATTCTCCTAGGCGGAGAAAAATGATGGAGTTTTTCCTTTGACCAGTGTGATTGAGAGGTGGTAATTTCTACCTCCAATCCACGGTGATTTCTAAGAACATATAAATAAAGGTCAGAGGGTTCTGCCCTCTCTCTTTTTGCCCTCTCCTTTTGGTCTCTCATTTAGGCTCTCTCATTTGGCTCTCCTTTTTGGCTCCTCGGCCTGGTCGGCTACGTGTGTTTGTGTCCGTGCAGTACAGTAGGACATCCACACACAAGTGTGGACTTGGGTGCAGCTGAGAAATGAAGATGTAAAAAGAAATGCTAGAGTCCTCTGTTTGTAGTGTCTCTATTGTATCCAGGTTACATATGCATATAAATTAGTATAATTAATTATATCTACTCATTTCAACAGCCGGCTCCTGAAACTGAGCTCACAGTCAGTCTAAATAATTTCCTTTTGCATGATTATGTCATTACAGATATTAAGGACCAAGCGTTCTCCTGATATCTCTAGCTTAAATACAATCAGAATAATGCATGTTTTCTACAAAGAATTTAAGTACCAGATCCTTTTAAAGCCTTGACAGAGCATTGTGTCCAGCAGCATGGCCATTGCTGTAATTCCATTTAGCTTAATATATGCAAACCTGAGAGTTTCAGTCAATTGCAGCAATAAAACTTTTGTTTCTGCAGCCAAGTCAATCATTTGACTCTTCATGATTGTGTGTTTCCATGATAATTGGATGGGTTCGTGATTGACACAAATACAATTAAAATTTGCCCTTCAAAATAGTAAATCTCAGAGACCTAGTGAAAGCTCAGTCATATTCCTAAACAACTTCTCGTTAAAAGAATGCTGGATTGTGACATCCAGCAGCAAATGGGCTGCAATTTGTAGGTCTTGACACCAGTGAACACAGCTAAGTAATGTTAAGATTTATTGTGGCCGTAGCCTTGGATTTAGATCTCATCTAAATGTGGACTTCTATGCTCTTACTGATTTAAACTTCCATGGGTTTAGTGATTTCTTTTAATTAACATCTAGAGTGAAATGATGTAGTTCTTCCACAGTCTAATTTCCTGTTGCCTTCATGTAGGACTGAGTGTGGTTACCAGTGAGAGAGCCTGCTAGACTTTTTAATAAGGTTATGCATATACTAGGTCTAGGAAAATATATGCTAATGGCTTAATGGCTCTACCAAAATTCACAAAAATTTATGGTCACTTCTGTGGATGAAAAAAAATCTTATTTAAAACCATAAAATTCACTTTGTGTTATTAAAACTCTGGCATTATTAATCGAAGTAGATGAATAACAGGGTTTCAGTGGAAAGTAGATTTGCTTCATTCTCTCTTTTAGTGTCTGGATGGCCTCTGGACACATGGAAAAGTCCATCTCCCTTTCTAAGGGACCAGAACAGTAGGACGTAGATGAGGCCTAGAGGGAATGGCAGCTTATTTAATATTACCATGGAGATTTATTAGCATTATATGAACAGCTTAATATATATAAGCTTTTTTCTTCAGACTACTCAGGGCAATTACATTTTTTGATATAAAGTATATTATTATTTGTTAGTTCATTGCAAATTTTCTAGCAAGTCTCAGACAAGTATATTTTTTGTGCAATTTTGCAAGTCGGATATGGTGTTATTATAACTGATACTGTATTCATAGGATCCATTTAATTTCTCTATGTTTTGAGATCTGAGAAGCACCTAATGCCTGTGACACTGTTGTGATTTAAAATCAAAATATCTTGCTGGTTTCCATGGTGCTTGTATGAAATATATTTTCCTTCTCTAATAACTAGTCAAGCTGAGGGTTTTTTGAGGACGGTATTTTTGGCATCATCAGTCCTTAGCTGCATTTTTGGTGCCACAGAAATGAGAGACATCGCTGAATCATTCAAGAGGAATAACAAAATGAGAGGGGAGAAGTGTGGCAGCTGAACATCCACGATGTGCCCCAGCCCTGAGGTGCTGGAGCTGACACAGCCCCACGAGAGTGTTGGGCCTGCAGGATCTGCCGTTATTTGGCTGCTCCTATCCAGCAGCAGACTTTCAGATTAAAAGAACAGATGTGCAACCAGATTCTGTCTCTTAAATCTGCAATTATAAATATTTAAGATGCATATAAGACTTGTGTGATGCAGCTACTGCTTGTGTGGTTTTGGCGGTCAGTCCTGTTCATCAGCTTCATCGCACTTGGTGCTTGTTGCGACTGTCCAGGCTGGGAGAACTAAAATTACATCTGTCAGCTTTTTACTGCTTTGTGCTTTCCAATGTTGTGTTAGTCCCTGTTCTCTGCTTTACTCCCTGAGCCCGAGCTGCAGTGATCAGTGCTTGACTGAAAGGTTCTGCAAGGCATGAGATCTCAATTACATCTGAGACCAGAGAGATCCCAGTGTGGCACGGTGTATCCACACCCCCAAATGCTATGCCACTGGTACTTCTCTGACCTCATTTGGTCTCATGTCTTTGTTTTTTGTGAGAAAAAGGGGAAAGGTTATATGGTATTGGAAAGCTGACTTAACAGGTGTATCAAATCTATGCTGATAAATACGTACATTTTAAATGCAATGCAGTTCCACGCTTACTCTTCCTACCAGGAATGTGTATTAATTCATCTGTCAACATGAAGAGCAGGAACTGTAGCATGGAGCAGATGTATATGAATTGTTTTCCTGTTTATTTCTCTTCTGTAATTGCCTATTCCCTCTCCTGACCAGCAGTGGCTCTGTAGGACAGACTCAGTATGTGCCTTATTTCCCTTGTTTCTTTCCTGACATGGGGTTTTTCCCTGCTTGTTTTCTCTCTGCCTAGCCACTGAGACACTTCTCTGCACTCACGTATCAAAATTATTAATTAATACTAATTAGTCCATTGCTCCTTCATACCTTCAAGTTACCACAGCAACCACATGAAGCACATCCAACGAGAGGGATAAAGAGAGCGATGGAGGCTCTCCCGACAGGAGCTGGGACCGTTCTCGGGGCTTGCACATTGGCACACGCTGCCAGTGCCAGTTCACCCTTGGCACTGCTGTTCTGTTTAAAGTGGAAATGTGGGTCTCCTGAGTGCCTTTCCTTGCCAGTGTTTCTGTGTTCTTCCTGCCCACAAATGTAGGTGGTGTCAGCGTGTTTCACTGCCAGGCTTTCTAGTGTGTGCTCTTCTCACTACTACACTGCTTAATTTGGCCTTTCAAAAACCTTTGGTCTCTTGTTTGTGTCTCCACTGGTAGTAGAACACAGTATTTGGGACTCTGAGGTCAAGCTGTTGCTGAAATAGATTAGGCAGTTTATTGTAATTGCCAAATTTCTGGTGTTCTGAGTTTGCTCCCCCAGGTTTGTTCTTTTTTCTTATTTTTTTTGCCTTCTGTTTTAAATACTGGCTTGTCTGTCTCAGAATCGTAACACTCTTTCTTGCTTAGGTTTTCTGTAGCACATTCTCCCAATATTTCTTACAAAAACAGCAAGAAGTTGCTTGAAATTAGCAAGATGTCAAGAGCTTTAGGAATGTTTTCATGTAATCCCCCTTAATTTGCCTTAAAGAGAAATACAAAACAACGAGTTTATATACATATTTTTTTATAGGTCTAAATAATTGATTGAACTTCTTTACAGTAGATTTGTAATGTATTTTCTGTATCAGAAGCACTACAGTAAGACATGAAAAAGATGAGAGCAGTCACCATAAAAAGGAAACAGTGTGGCAAAGCAAATATTTTGCTTCAGAAGTGCCTGGATAACCAAATTCCTGCTGCTTTCATGTTCTAATCCTTTTAAAAGAAGAGGCTGAACTCTTCTTTTAAAGACCAGATTAAACCCAACAAACTGTTACAATTCTATGATTGTTAAACATATGTACTGAAAACACTAAGAAACAAACTCTGTTAATAAATGTATATGTTTACCATGCTTCAATTAATGTAAGATTATAGATACTTAGAGAATTTATATGTGGCTGGGGGAACCCATACTTCTGGAAACTAAGAGTGCATGTTTTAGCTGCTCTTGTTTGTCCTGAGAATTGAAAGACCTGTAGCTGAGTGTTTGAATAAGTCGATGTATCTTTAAATAGCCCAAGTGCTATGGCTGCCCAACAGCCTGAATGCATTAGAATGAAGCATGAAGCTTGGGAGAGTTCTGGGACTTGGAATAGAAATATTCTTTGTATTTCCTTCTTCATTAAGCTATCTCAGCTTTTTGTGTGAATTCCCAGTTGGCCAGGAAAGGTTACTAAGCTCTCATCTATATCAGCTGCAAATGATTGATTTCTTCTCTCCCTAAATAATCTTCTTACCCATCTGTTTTACATTATTAGAGCAACAAGTTTGGATGCTATTTATACCTTTCCTTGGCAATTGTTCTTAAGTTTAGATTACTACAGTAATTCACCTTTAATTTTCCCTTTGCTTTATTGAAGCAATTTATATTAGCGATCCTAATCTGTGCTCATGTCACACTCTTCCATGTGCATGACTGAGACCCTACTTTTTCTCTTCATGTGAACTTCTCCCTTCAGTACATCATTAATAAACAGAACTTATTATTTTTAAACAAAGGTAAATGGAAACATTGTTCAGCAATTAAATAGAATATACATAATTGTTATGTAAGTCAGACAGATGCGCTCTGCTGTTTCACTGTCATCCAGGTACAGATTTTGCATCCTTGCAGTTTCTGCTGCCAAAACCTGATTAGTAAATCAGTGCTTCTGTGGAACATAAAGTTTAAAGAATGCCAGCACATCTGAAAATGATCTGACTACTTGTACTTTTTGGTTTCCTAACTGTTTGTATGTATTTTGTTAGTTTGGGAATGTCCGTTAAGTTTATCTGCATACACATACATCCACCTTACCAGCTTTCTGGAAGATGTGTGCAGCTCCTACCACCCATGAGAGTGCTATGGATTCTGCAGGTTTACTACAGGACTCCCCTTGTTTCAAGCTACTTTCCTAAGTTCTTGGTTTTTTAAAAAAAAAAAAAAATCCTGCTTCATGTGAAGAACTGTAAGAGGTGTGACTGAGACCTCATTCAATTGTGTCTTTCTTAAGGACAAGAGGAAGGCATCTGAAGGACAATCTGTTAAAGATTTCTTCTGAGATTCCAGAGATTTTTCACTCACAGCTCTTGACCTTCTGTGAATTGTCATTCTCTCTGTGATTTCTCCAATCTTACCTGTATTATTTTTGTTCCTTTCTTTTACCTTTATTAGCAGGTAATGATAATCTGTCTGTCTGTGGTAGAGGGTCTTATGCCAGTTACAGGATGAGGTGCCGGTCTAGTAATGATTGCATGAAGTATTCTAGTGGTTAGCTTAGACTAGTGAGAGTATTCAGATTTATCTGCAGTAATGCAAATCTATCAGGAAAACAGAGTTCTTAAACTAGGCTACCCTATAATTTTATTCACAAAATATTGTTAGTTAAGCTTTCACTCAGGCTGATTTTCTTCTTCCATTTGGGCACAGAAGGAACTGGACATTTTTCAAGTACGTATTTTCTGTAAGAAATTCCCTAGCTTGTCAAAATATCTGGAAGGTGCTTTTGTTCTGAGTCAAACCCTTGCCAGTGCAGTTGCTAGGGCAGGGGATGTTGGCCACAGGCAGTCAGTGCAGCATCACTGACACACCAGAACGAAGTCAGAGCAGCACAGGAGCATCTGCCGGTGCTGACTGCTGGTTACTGTCGTCACAGCGAAGGTGGGACAGTGCTCTGCTGGGTGACAACAGCTGATCGGTGCTCTAGGGCTACAGTAGGATGTTGATTGAAAACTGTAGTTTTCCTGTTTGAATTAAAATTGTTGTCCTGGTTTGAGATAAATTT
>VYZT01052892.1:261-17722 GCA_013400735.1 Pomatostomus ruficeps
CCCTTGGAGGGTGGTCTGGCCCCGGAACAGCCTCCCTAGGGCAGTGGTCACAGCCCCAAGCCTTACAGAGTTCAAGAAGCATTTGGACAAGGCTCTCAGACACGTGGTTGTCCTGTGCAGGGCCAGGAGCTGGACTTTGATGATCATTGTGGATCCCTTTCAACTCAGAATATTCTGTGTTTTTATGATTCTATGAATTCTTCCCATTGGGAGGTCTCACTTAATGTTGCATAATTAGGTGTTATGATGGTAAAGTGACCTGGCTCAAATGTGAAATCCTTTCTCACATGAGTAGCAAGCTTTTCATCAGCAGCTGAAACTAAACAGCTTTATTGGTGCAGGCTCTGAGCTGACACAGGCTTTACATCTCAGTTCTTTAGCTAGCCCTAATAATGCAAGCTCTGGATAAGATTTGGTCACCCTGGATGAGTACAATAGAGAAGTCTTAAAGTTAAAAAAAAATCAGAAACTTACTAAAATAACACAAGGAAAGGGTGACACAATCAGAGCAAGACTCAACCACAGCAAGAAGCTGCTTCAAGAGCACAAGACTGTGATTCTCTTTCAGGTGGGATTCATGAAAATGGCTCATAACCAGAGCTATTGGCTGGAAGAACATTCACAGAAATACCTGATGGCTGTCTACCTGTGGTACCCAAGATGTCACATAGACACTTCAGCAAATTCAGAGGCATTCTCAGTTTCAGAGTTTTTAAGGCCAGCAGAGGCCTGAGAGGATGGACAGACAAAATTCTTTGGCTGAATCAGACATGAAGGACTTACTGCTACCAAACCATGTCCAGCTGGCTCTTCTGGACAGGGATTGCTGCCAGCCCAGTTTTGCTGGCTGTCTCTCCATCTGAGTGATCTGAACAGGTCCTAACCCACATCCACTCTCCAACAAGCCTAGAGCTCTTTTGGATGAACAGCTAAACAGAGAAAGCCAAGGGAGTGACCTCCTGAAACCATGGGGATGGAGAAGGCATGGGAACAAGCTGCCCAGAGCACGATCTACACATCCCAAGTCTGCTAGAGAGAATGATTTATCTGACCTTTCATCTGAGTTGTCCAAGCTGACCTCTCAATTTGCCCATCTACACCCTGAATCATGCTCAGAAATTGCTTGGCTCATTGCATCCTCCAGGTTACACAGCCTTGCCTGGAGATATCAGGAGGTGGAGAGAGCCTACCATGAATTTTGCTCAAACAATCTTACTGCCCTCACTCTTCAAAATGTGTTTACCAACCCTGATGCAACCTGACTAGCTACAGATTCTATTTGCTCATGCACCTGGCCTGTTCCAGGCTATACAGAAGAAGATCCAACAGACAACAAGCTGCTTCTCAGCATAAAATGAAGAGGTCTCACTGCTGTATGCAGTGCCCTAGAAGAAATGAATGTTTGAAACATCCAGCAGGCACAAGAAGAAAAAAAAAGACACACACACACACACACACACATACACGCATGCTGTTGTTGCAGTCTTCCCCCACAGACCTCCTTTGTCCCTGTAGCTGCCATCGCCCCCCATAGCCCACACTCCCCTCTGTCCTCCTGACCCCTCCTCTCCCTCCATTCATTCTTCCAGATTTTATCCCGCTTCTTTGACTCGGCATGTGTCTGGGCAGATGTCCAAAAAACTTCCCTTCAGCAACCAGGGGGAGGAAATTCCTCCAATTCAGCCCAGGCTGTTTCCCCCCCCCACTCTGCTTTCCGCCTTCACTCTCCCTCCTTTTCTTGCTCCTTCTTCTCTTTTAACATGCTGAATGATTGATAACACTCTCCTTGCCTTGCTGCTGCCTGTTTGAGCCCTTTTTGCCCAGCATCTGCAGCCCTATAGGGAAACAAGCTCTCCAAGGCGATGGGATGTTGGGGACCCCCTTTGGTTCTTTTCAAAAATTCAATAAATAAGAGGAAAGACGAGAGAAGCACAAGGGAGTCTGGAAGGTCTGGGGAGGCGGGGGAGGAAGGGAACAGTTAGGAAAAGCCCTTGATTAGGAGGAGTCCAAAACAAACAAACAAATTAAAAACAAGTGCTTTGCATATCCCCTATTCTGTTTGCTGTGGAAAAGTGAGTGGAAAGCTTTGTTCTCTGTGTTGCTTTGAATTTTCAGGCCCAAACTTTAGGTTTGTGTAGAACTTCTAGCTTCTTGTTATGCTGTCATTATGAATGAGTTTGTTGTCTTAAATTCACACTTTCTGGAGCCTTTCATTTGCTTGAAAATCCTGGACTTCATGTAAAAACAAAACTGCGTTTGTCTTTCCAACAGCAGAAGGAGATTATTATAACTCCTGATATGACACCTTATATGTCAGAATCAAAAAACACATCTAATTTTTATGTGTCGTGCCACTGTGCCTTATGTTTGTACATCCATACAGGCATCCTGTCTTCATAGTTCTCAAATACCCACAGGATGCCAAGCTAAGGCATAGATTTTGATTAAATGTTCAAATTCGCTTTATAATTCTTATTTCAGCCATGAAACTTGTCAAAACTGATGTTCAGGCTGTGTTATTTTAGCACTGCACATAGTACATGTTTAATATAGATGTAAAATACAGAATCATGGCAAGGCTTGGGTTGAAAGAGACCTTTAAGATCACCTCATTCCACTCCCCTCTCACACTCCCTGCCATGGACTATGTTGATATACACATATTGCATGCAACAAACTCCCTTTAATGGCTTAAAACTTTATTAATGCCATTACTATTATTGTTGTTATTTTATTATTATTACCTGAAATGCGAGTGAGAACTCATAGCCTGTACTAGAATCAGCACATCATTGCACTGGGCAGCATTTGTTGAGACAATAAAGGCCTGAGGCGGTTCCAGAAGGATGGGTAAACAGGAAAGATTGTTATGCCCATTTAATTGAGGGAATCTAGAGATGGACCAAATTATGGAGAGAAGGGTGAAGAGAAGGGTTTGTTTTACCTAACTTAGGCATCCAGGTGCCTACTGATTCCAGACTCCATCTACAGAGTACAAACCAGCACCTCCAGAATTTTCTAAGAAAGCCCTTGAGTGACTCTCTCAAATACGATATGACTCCAGGATGTGGAAAGTTATGCCTTTTTAATCCAGCCAACACCACCCAGATAGTCTCTGTCAGAGTTGAGACTTTTGCCCACATATCTCATTCCCTAATCCAATGCCTGAGCAAAGAGAGAGAGAAAAAATACCTATTTTTCTTAGCAATGTGACCTGTCTTCTCAGTAACAGAAAAATTGTTCTTTCAAACCAGGAGATACAGATAGCATAAACAATTCATATTTTATTAATCAAGGTTCTGAGTTTTGAAGGTCTGCTTGAAAATGAAAGGTAAGTTTCTGTGACATGATAATTCAAAGTTAAATAAACAACTCACTGGTGTTTAGAAGAAGTTACGTCTAAACCTTAATAAGATGGAAAACAAAACATAATCATCAGCAAAATGATTTTTTTCTTCTTATTTTTAAATTGAGGCAAAAACCCATCACATCAGCTACATCTGGGAAAACTCTGTGTTGAATATTTTATTCCTTGGTAGCTCATAAACTCTCAGCATCCTTGCTGTAAGTGATCTCCCTCTCCTGGGCCTGGAGGATACGTGTCATTTCTGGGTAGGTAGCAATCTATCTACCTGCTGCAAGCTGTTGACTACTTCAACAGGATCTGGGGAAGAGAAGCCCTCATTTATTTGTTGGAAACAACCATAAAGGGCTGTTGGGGAATTTCAGATATATTTCCTTATCAGATATGTCCGCACTGAAGGTCTCCTAATGCAAAGCTGGTAATTACCAAAGGTGAAATATCCAACACAAACATCCAACCTACCAACCCAGCTCTCACCCAGCATCACTGACTGACACATCCCATGAAAATAATAGCAGTAACAATCCATTTCTCAAAGAAATTTCCTGACAGAAGGCTTGCTTCCCTTGAAGGCAAGTGTTAATGGTGTCCTACAAATTCAACATGACCTTCACAAATAATTCACTGGTATCTGAGACCTGAACATGTAAAGACTGGGAAACTGAATTGTATTCAGAGAAAATAGTTAGCTCTTGATTTCTGAACTCTACAAAGATCACTCAGAAGCCTGGGGTGGGGAGAAATTTTAGTCAAGCTCTCCAAAATGTCATAGGCATAGAAGCATTCATGTCCTGGCTCAAAACATCAGGTGGTCTCATCTACCAATTACTTTGGTTTTGCTTCACACACCCCTGCATTTATAGTATGGCCTTTCCAGTTTAAATATTTCAAAATTCTACGTATGAAAAGTGAGATGCAGCCGTTTGCTGCCCCACTGCCTGATGAAACCTTCCCAGTCAGAGCTGCCACTAGGAAATCCTGGAAACCCAGCACAGAGCTGGCAGCCTCTCATTCCCTTCAAGCAATCGCAATGTGGACTCAGCTTCAGGGATATGAGCTCCCAGGGGTGCCAGTGTGAGGAATTTGTCCCTGCTGGGTCCTGAAAGGAGGACTGATAAATGACAGGCACACACTTTGCATTGAGAGACCCCCAGACTGTCTGGGGCAGCAGTGCTTATCCGGTGTCCTCTTTCCAGACCTCTTGCTGGTCTTGAATGTGAGGCCACTGCAAATGATGTCAAGACACATATTTGAAAGCAATATGGGTTTATACTTTCTACAGATGTCTTTTTTTTCCCCGCTTGAATACTACCTATTAAATATCTGTCTAAGCACTATTCCTGCCATAAAGGCCAAGAAATTAAAAGATTTTCTTGGATGAGAGACGACCTAAGCTCTTTGCACTGAAGTGGGAGTTGTCCCCTTTTCATGTGGCCAAGTATGCAACTAAGTCCCCATCTTCAACTTAGATTCAGATGTAAATTCAGCTAAAGTACCCCTGAAGATCAGCCAAACTCCCTCTAATACATCTCCCCTGTGCACCTCATCCTTGTCCCATAAAAACAACAGCAAACCAAAATCCTGCTGGCACTGCTCTGCTCTATACAGCCATGACCGGAACCATGTTTCACTGTTCTGATCCAGCAGTCCAGTGGCCCTCTGAGCTACTGGCGGGTGAAGTGGAGAAGTGAATGTAAACACATCACAATCAATTCTCTTTCTTCTTTGTGTACTCGTACTACAGACAATTCTCCTTTACATCAGGTGGGTTTTTTTGTTTGTTTTGTTATAGTTTGGGGTTTTTGTTTGGTTTTTTTTAGTCTGTGGAATTGGTAGAACCTCCCCAAGAACAGGTTTTGCTCTCAATGAACCTAGTAGGTTTTAAACCATTTTGTAACCACTAGCAGCTAAGGACCCATAATGTCAATCTCATTTGTCATGGGTGCAGCGGGGAATAAATGCTCATTACCAATAATTTTTTTACGATTCCACAGAGAATGCAAACCAGACAAAAAAAAAAAAAATGGGATGGGCTAGTAATTTCTTCCCACTTATTCAGTAGCTTTAGGTACTTGATTTTGAGAAAAATGTAATTGTTCTTTCATATGTGGCAGCAGGGCTATGAGGCAAAGGGAAGAGAAGATAGCAGTGGATTGGAAAGATTTACATAGAGGGAACGTGATGGGGCAGAAGGGAGTCTATAATAAACAGGGAAGGCAAAAAATCTAATTAATAATTAGTATAATGACATCAGCTGTAGGGCTTGCTCTGGTGTGCCAATAAATCAGACTAAGCCCCATGAACCTCATGCCTTTGGTTTCTGGTTGTATCCATGGTATGGGACACAATCAAATGGATGTAAGTATCTTTAGTTATAAATGCAATTATATATTTATCTGTATCCCTATTATTTATAATCATGTCTGTATCTATGCCTACACTGGTCTATTTCCATGTCTGTCTGTACTTCTATCTCTAACTCCATCTGGATCACTGTCTCCACATCTATCTTTATCTATATCTACTCTAGGACAAACAATTTTACTTAAAAGTTTACAGAACACAGGGAATGGCTGCCTGCAGGGTAGTACAGAAATTTAGAGGAGAAAAACACACAACAAAAAGAAACAAATGAAAAATTATGCATCTCTGCATTGTCCTCTTCAAAACCAGCTTTTAAATGATTGTTTATGATCAAACTTTGTCTGCATCCTTCTGGCCCTGGGTAGAGTTTAAGCTCCTGGTTTTCCCTATGTAACATATGAATTTAACCTGAAGGGCAACATTATCATTTGACCCATGAGAGTGTAAGCCCCAAAGATCATCAATTCCCTTAAATTGGTGGCCCAGTCACTCATTTAATGTCTCCATGTCAGCTTGAAATAAGACTTACAGTTTGATAGGTCAAAGTGAAAAAGGGAGGATGAGAGGAGGGAAGAAGAAAAGAAAAAAAGGCTGACATTGCCATGGCAATAAAATAAAAATAAAATTAAAAAAAATAAAAGGAAACACTCCTCAGTGGAAGCATTGTCAAAAAAATATATATAGGGAGGAGCAGTTTTACAACCTCCTGTAACCCAGTGGTCCTGAGGTATTGCCTTTCACTGTCTACCCAGGAACAGGCCTCTGAGAGGTTGTAAAAACACCATCTATTATTCCAGAGACCGAGGCATCGTCTGAAGGGGCTATCTTGTACAGAGAGGCTTCGCTTTCCTCCCGCATGCGGGGCCCATGCCGAGAGCAAAGCCTCAGAGAAGGTGAGTGGGGTGCTTGCCCTACTCCAGCTCCTGCCCTGGGGTCCCCACAGAGCCCTCCAGCCCTTGCAGGGTGCTACCACGGTGCTTTGTGGATCCAGCTGTATCCTTGTATTTGGGTGTAAAATACTTCCGGGCTCTCATTCATCCCCTCTCTGAACCTACTGTCTTTTCAAGATTTGTTTGTCCTTGCCCCATGTCCCTGGTTGGTCTTTGGCCATTGCTTTTCTCCCTAAATCTTTATGGTCTTAGCTGAATTTCCCATGTTTATTTTTGGGGTTTTTTTCTCCCTTCTTCCCCACATACTAGTGTTTTGTTTTCTGATTTTTATTTCCTTTTTTCTTTCCTGAACAGCCAGACAGCAATATGCAGAGCAAGGGAAACTTGCTTACAAATTGTGCCGAAGAAATTCTTGGAGGCTGCAATACCAATCAGGCTGGTTTATACAGACAAAATAACCAAAAAGCAGCAAGGACACCAACTCTGGAAACCAAATCAAACCATTCACATCCCCACAGAGATGAGATACCAAAAGCAAATGCACTGAGATAGTTTTCTCTAACAAGGACCCCAAGGAAGTGGTGAATTAGTGGTTCATCCAGAAATCTTACCACAGCAAGGTTGCACTGACCTTGTCCTTCTCCCTCTTCCTTCACTATAAAATGCTATCAGTTTCCACTGTCACAAGGCTCATATTTCAGGATTTTGTTTTGTTTTGTTTTTGTTTGTTTGTATGTTTGTTTTATCCAACACTATACTCACGATAGAATGAAGACTTTTGTTGCAGTGTTGGTCTCTGGGACAGGGCCAAAGCAGGACATGTGGTCTGACCTGCATTTCCCGTGTCCCATGTTTGGACCACACTCAAGGTTCATCTTTACTGATGAATTTTCCCCCTTAGTTTTCAAGTCCACATGCCAAGGTGTGTCCACACCCATCACACCATCCCCACTGCTCAGTGTCTCCATTTCAATGGGTTTTCTTCTAAAACGAGACGCAATCAATCCTAAACAGTTTCCTGGAAGAAGCAAAGCTTAACTACCATGACTGACACCTTCTTGATACCATTTCTCCTCTTGCTTTTCAAAAATGTGCAGCCAAAGATTGACAAAGGTCATGCCAAGGGTGAGAACCCTCCTACAGATGTATCTTCTCAATTGAGTCGTGAGCTGAGATTTAGGGAATTTTTAAGTATTATTATAAAATCCTCAGGTGCAGCAAGTTTTCAAGTGGGTGCAGTCAGCTACACTCTCTGCTGCTGGGAGTCAGTTGAGGCCCTCAGTGAATGAATCTATCAGCTTTTCCTCCTTGGAGGTGGAGGAGCCATGGCCAAAGGATCTCAGGTCACAGATGGGGCCCAACAAGTGCCCTGAGCCACCCCTGTATTTCCAAAATGTGACGGAAACTGATAGCGCTTGAAATTTGTTTTGGTTTTTGCACATGTTCAGGTGTCTCTTGCAGCACTGGTGTCCTCAGTCCTCTGGCCCCTGGGCTGGGTTAAGCCAGCTGGCCCCCCACCTTAGGTCAGAGGTGGAGGAAAAGGGAAGACCCAACTCCCACGAGCCCTGTTTATGTGGTAATGAAAACCTCTTAGCTGTGTCCAGTGTAAAAAGTGTTCCATTATCAAACAGGGCCTCGGCACCCCACCAGGCACTCAAGTGTGACCAAGCATCCGACGTCCTACTCCAGGAGATGGGTCAAATTTACAGCCTGTCCTCCCCATCCACAGCCAGGGACCCTGGAGAAAAAGGCAGCTGCTTCTTCCTTGAGCACAGGACAGCCATCACTGTCTGCCCTGATCAATGCCCAGAGGATCCTGGGCAGCACACAGCCCAGCACAGTCCCTTGAGCAGCACCCCAGACACACAGCACCAATTTAACCACAGATCTGGCACCAAGAAGGGGGAGGGGTGGGGAAGGGAGCATGGAGATAGAGGTTGCCAACGTGATGGAGAGAGGCATCAGTGTCAGAATGGATGGGACCCTGAGCAGTCTGATCTAGTGGGTGGCATTTAATGGTGATCCTACTGGCATCCCTTAGACTTCCCTTCAGTGACTCTTTTGTTGACACTTGCCAAGACAATGATCAAAAGTGAGAAGGATAAAAAAAACCCCTCTGAACTAATGCTTTTTTCAGTGCCAGTGATCTGAATGCAATGATTTGGAGTAAGCCTGAAACAAGGTGTATGGTAGGATCTCTGTCCCTTTTCCCTTTCCCTGGGGAAACATAGCGAAGGGATGAGCCCCGGGTTGGAGCGGATGAACTGATGCCCTTCCCCTTCCTTTACCATATATCCACTAGGATGCTCTATCTCACTTGTTCTGCAAAGTGCCTCCAGCAACTTCATTCCCTCTGCTCTGCACAAAAGCTATATCCAGCATGAAATTATTTCATCACCGCTCTCTAATTTATTTGCTTAGGCAGCAAATTTTGTCTTCTTGTCGGAAGATCAGAACACCACCCATCCCTTTTCTGGTGCCATTTAATCCTAAATTTCACCTCCACTACATGTGGCCAAATCTATTAAGATATATTTGTAAAGTTAGATCAAATAATTATTTATATGTATCAGTATCTTTAAAATCAAGAACAACATAAACAAGGCAGCCAATAGGCTTCTTGAGAGTTATGTGGTCTGATGAGGGTTTTCTATAACAAACCATCCTGTAAAAGCACCTAGAGGGTTTTTTTTTTTCTGAAGCTCTTTTTATACTAACCTCTATCCTCATCCAGCCAAGACATCACCATTTACACATGACTACTGGCAGAGTTCTCAACATATAAACTCAAGAAGAGACATTTCATCACATTCACCTATACAAAATGCTCAGTTTAAGTAATTTTGAAATTAGTAGAGGATAATTACTGAGGTAGAACTCAGAATTCATAAGTAGAGTTATAGAACCATAGAATGTCTTGAGTTGGAAGGCACCTTACAGATGATCCAGTTCCATCCCCCTGACATGGGCAGGGACACCTTCCCTTAGACCAGGTTGTCCAAATTGGCCTTGAACACTTCCAGGTATGGGGCATTCACAACCTGAAAATGTGTCTTTTGTCAGCTCCTCCTATCTATTCCAGCTCTGCAAGGCAAGGGTGACTAGGAACTGTTCCCACAAACGGAAACAAATCAAATAGAGAAAAGCAAACAAACAAAGAAATTACCTGGGACAGTTGAATCATAACACAATTTGTCTCAAGGAACTCTTCCTGTCTCCTAAAATAATTAAATTCCAAGGTACATAAGTACTTTCCACTGTAATTTTCCATCTTGGACCTTGGTGAATGAAGAACGAGGAAGCAATCAAAAGAATATTAGAGCATGCTAAGCATACAAGTCTAAGCAACTACACTTGCATCCCAGGAAAAAAAGGCAAAAACTTCCTCAAAGAAAAATATAAGTAACTAATACAATGAAAACCATAGAATTTTATAGGTCTACTTGCGTAACTGTTAGTGTATACACAATTTCCATTTCTGAATAGAAAAAAAAACCCAACAAATCTCCAGTAAAGCACTTATTTTTACTGATATTCATTGCATTGTCCAGGCTTTTCTGGACTGCCCTCTTGTTAGGCAGTTCTACCAAATATTCTTAAGTTTTCCCTCTGCCCAGCAGCTTCCTCTGTAACCCACAGCTNCAGCTTCCTCTGTAACCCACAGCTGTGGCATGAAAATGTGGCAAGCACTGAAATATCGAAGTAAACCTTTTAACTGTGCATAGTCATGTGAAATAGTTTGGATGATCCTACTCTTACAAGAGAAGCCACATTGGATATCTGATAACAGCGAAAGCCAACATGACATTATTACTAATAGTATTAATAATAGTAATAGGGGTTTGAGGGGTAATGACTATTATTATTAGTTTTAAATTCCTTTCCTATCATTAACAAGATCACTAAAACACAAGTTTATTTATTGATGCCTTCATTAGAAACAGAATACCACAACACAATCCCAACAATCCCACACAAAGGAGGAACTGCAGATCTAGATTTAGGAGAATACTTTTCACCTTGGGCCCATTTCAGAAACTTCTGTGACTAATGAGATATCCTGGCTATATAACTTCAGGCATGCCAGACCAGTAACCAGGACTGGGATTGTTTTCCACTGCAATGAGAGACTGTTGCTTCTGATGAAACCCACCTAGGAGTTTGGCACCTTCCACTGACGCCCATCAAGCAAAGTGAAATTTGGGAAAGCAAGAGCTGGTGTATATTATGAGGGGAGGCATCAGAGCTGGAATTGTCAAAGCTGTTGACTCTGAAAATCTCTCTTTTCTTGAGGTGGGTGTATCCCAAGGCAGGCAAACTCACACGTCCATGACCACACTGGGCATGGTTTCATGTTGATGAGAGAGGCTGCAGGGCTGATTTCAGATTTATACCTCGCAGAGGTTCAGTGACAACTTTGCTTCAGAGGAACTGTTTCACTCCCAAGTGCACGCCAAGAAAAACATGGTCCAAGTCATCTGGGCACTATATTTGATCATCCACCTCCCTTTTTAGCTAATGGGCTAACACACAGCCTCTGCTGCTGACCAAAGGGCATTCAGCTTAGAAAACACTAATGCGTGAAAACGTCTGCAGGCTGACTACGTGAACAGCAATATACATTTTTAATTTGAATAATATGCAGTGTTTACCATAATTAGACAGCACATTAACATAACTAAACCAGCGCTGCAGATCAGAGTGGCAAGGCACCCATCTCGAATCCGAAGCCTTTACTGCTGGGAGAACTGTGTTGTGCTTGTCCATTGAGTGACTGCTTGCCCTGCTCTTTTGCAGTGTGAGTTTGAAGCTGTCATTGCAGGGGGCAAAATTTTCCTTGACAAGCAAACAAATCCATTAACATGTTAACAAGTTTTGCATATACATGTGGAAAATATTAAGGATGCCAACACAGCAGCGTGGTTAGGAGGGTGGTATTTTTTCCGAGACAACAAAATTCTCAACTTTTACTACAGGAGGCGGTGTGCTTTTACCTGAAAGACTGGAAAGGAATTTCAACAGTAGTTAAAATAACACAACTAGGAATCAGCAGAAATTACTGCTATTTTTATCTGCTGGTTGTTGATCACTAACTTTAGCATCCATCAAATGGCCACAGTTACATTGCTATGTGTGATTGCTTTGTGTACACCTTCCAAGTACTCGAAATCACAGTCTGCTCTCCTACTCATTGCTGGGAGCTTTGCCATTGATTTTAATCAGGCCAGAATTTCACCCTTGTTTCAGCCACCAGAAATCCTGGCAGCAGACTTTTTCTATAAAGCAAGCCAAATGTGATAGAAAGTGGAAATTATGGCAAATGGGCACAAAGGCTGCCCACACATTTAAAAGTGGGACTTTCCAGTTGTAGAGCTTTTAAGGTAGTCTGCTGCTTTTATTTAATTCCATGTGTTGGAGGAATGTGAACATGGATTGCTTTAGAGAGATGGCACGGAGAGATGTGTCTATGGACATAGAAAAGAAAAAGATAATGATCAAGCTTTAAGTAAAAGTAGATGGTGATTCATAAATCCTTTCAGTTCATACTTTCAGTTGCAGTATTTTTTTCCCATTACCCCAGATAAGCACCCTTGCTTTTACACATGAAGGAATTTGGCAACAATAGTTATTCCAAAATACAGCAGCTGCAGCACATTAAGAGTCCTCTAACCATTAAAGGGCATCTGGAACGTCTCAAAATTAGTATTGCATCAGGCCACAGGCCACAGAGATTTCAATACAATGGGCACACTTCATTTCATTCCAGCGTTAGCTGTGTTCCAGCACAATGTCCAGTGCTTAAGCCTGGGGAAGCCCTTGCAAGCTGCACCAGTTTTGTGACTGTCTGGGAATGATTTTCAGCATCTAATCTTCAAAGCAAAGTGGAGTAACCCACAACACAGCAGCAAGATCATATCTTAATTTTTACAAATGCTTTGCTTATGACATGAGTGCCTAAAGTCAATACAATGTCCTTCTGAGCAAGGTGCGATAAAAACTTGCCTGGCATCTTACGGAATGTGAGCTCCAAGTGCCTGAAGCAAGCAAAAGATGGAACTGACATGCAGTACGGAAGTCAATGAACACGGTGACAGCGGTAGATATTGTTTCTCCCTTACATCTTGATCCCATTCAGCCTAGTTTAACAGTGGAGTCATCTGAGGAGGTGGGAGGGGAAGACAAAGGGAGGATGAGGTGGTGGAGAACAGACAGCACCAGCTTTTCTATCTTTTGCTGTTCCTGAAGGGTGCATGGCTTGGGGCTAGGGAAGTCTGTGTGAATGGATATGGAAGAGGAAGGAAAAAAAGAATGTGTAGAATGTGTGTGTGCTGTTGGGCATAGCGAAGAGCGTAACTATGAGATTTACACAGCCATTGTTGTGGTGGAGTGTGTTGGTGCAAATTAAGAAATCTCTGTTAGATAATCTCGCTTAAGGATTGGGTTTTGAAGCAGAAAGATGAGAATGGGATATTCGGGAGTGTCCTGTGTGACCCCATACCCACTACCAGGGAAGATGGATGCTTCACCACATTCTTCAGTAGTGAAATACAATACTGAACCCTTCAAATAATCTCACATACTGAAAAAACCAAAAACTTAGAAGACCTGGAAAAAATAAAAAAAAATCCGTAGTGGTTTATTCCTGCCTTAAATCTTTTCTGTCATTCCTAGACAACCAAATGTAACCCCTCCACTGGAATTCAAGGGGATATGAGAGCTGAGCTCTGCTGGTCTCTTTTGAAGCCCTTTGATAAAAGGATGATAAGAGCAATATCAGAGAGATAGGAAGGAAATACAGATCACAAGATAAGCACAACTTCAGCAAGGAAAGGACTCCTGATCTCTTTGTCTTGTCTCAGGGCACTTGACAAGAGGAACAAAAAATTACTAGTAAGAAAATCCAAAGTTTAATCTCTGTTTTTCTCCATTTCCAGCTCTAACTGGTGTTTCCCTTGTTTCCAAGACGAAGAAACTATACTATCCAGGGGTTTTGTAGGTGCTCCCGCAATATACTGGGCTGGGACATGAAACGGTCAGTCTTGATGACCCTTGGGCCTTGATGCTTGCAAGGGTCAAATATTTCAGCAGGAGCAGAAGATGCTGGATACTCCATGTTCAACATGGTGGATGCTGTCAATCCCCAGAGGACTGAACATCCACTAGATGACCCAAAATTACCTCCCTACCATAGCACAGTGCTCACTCACTGCTGGCAGTCTGAGTTCAGAGAAGCAAGGCTTCCCCAAACCGGACTTCAGCACTTGGAGGCAGAGCATGAAGAGGAAAGGTGGATTTATTCCTCTGAACTGAATGGCTCTAACTCCACTTTTTGTGTATCACTGCAGCTAACTATGTGGACACAAGTAAAAATTAAGTAAAGGAGTGAAGTGGTTTCATTTGTGAGGCTTAGCTGTGGGCCCAGCCGTGGTGGTGGAGCTGGCAGCAATGCTCTGCTGTGGCCACAGCCAAGAATGGCACAGCATCTTTGCATAGATGAAGCTCCTAGTCCCTCTCCCTGGCACTGAGATCGCATTAGCTGGTGACAGCTCTGCTGGAGGAGACACACACAACCAGATGTGTCTTCTTACTCTTGTAAAAGTCTCTTTATTGAGGAGGGATGTTGCAGAAGGGATCAGCAGTGCCCCTGGGACTTGGAACCATTGATTCGTATTGTTGGAGCGGTATCAGCCTCCCAGAGATGACATTTCTGCTGTTCATGCTTTCCTTAGCCTACGGTGAGGTGCCATTGCTTAATGACCAGCTCAAATCAGCACTACCTTCACAACCCAGGGTGGCTTGAGGAAAAATACAATATAATTTCCATGTTTGCCCCCCAGGCCACAGAAGTATAGATCATTTTTAAAGTGGCTAAGGGTTGTGACCTATCTCCTGGACTATAAATCTAAGAGGACAATGTACTCACTCTGCTTCACTCCTCATACTCTAAACCAAAAAATTATTGTCCAAAGACTGAATGGGAAAGGAGTGTGCAGTTTTACTACATAAGTAATCAAAAGCAGGTATCAAAAATGTGCACTCTGTAACGATCAGGACATTGAAAAGGGGCTCTAATAAGAGTTTACCAAATATAATAATACGTGCAGTTGTTTCCCACATAGCCTGGGTTTGCTGCATTTTGTGTATTTTTAGTAAATTTGGAAGGACTAGCGATAAGACAGAAAACAAAAGTACAATATTCTAGATCTCTTACAGATTATAAAGGAGAAGGCAAATAGTCTTACAAATTGGATCAATCCCTGCCTTGTGTTGCTGTAGGTTTTCTTATGACCCCAAAGCCTTTAAATGGTTTTTCATAAAAAATACTGGTTCATGTAGATCATTGCACATATGAGCAGATGATTCTCTCTAGCTCCAGCCTTAATGTTTTGTGCAGCTATAAATCACTTGGGACACCATACAGGTCCTGTCTGTGCATTTGTGGATTTAAATCTTCAGGATCAAACGGCAGTGAGGGAAAAGTGCACACTCCTTTCTCCCAAAAATCATAAATCTCATGCTTTCAGACTATCAAGACTACTTCACTTCAAAACTGTCACTTCCTGTGATACAAGAGCCTTGGGCTTTCCCTCCCAGGAAGGAAAATACAGAAGACTGTCTGAACTTCTGGGCACTTTGGGCATCGCCTTCAGTATCCCCGTGGCTTGCCAGGTCTTCAGAGTTCTTTAACACCTCTGCGCTGAGCTGCACTGCAGCCATGTGATGCTCCTCTATAAAGCCTGTCAGGATAAACACATCCCTTTCAATACCAGTGCTCACCCAGTTTAAAAATAACAGTAAAGGCTTGGAGGTGGGGAGGAAAAAATTATTAAAATCCAATTTCCTCGAAAGGCTTCATCCTCACAGAAAGAACAGGCTCATTTCTATCTTTTCCAGCCCCAAAGAATCAAGACGAAACGTTACAGGTGATCTCTCCATGCTCCTTCTCCATAAAGGTTAGCAGAGGGACAGACTCTCCTGTTGGATGCACAGATGCAGCACACATGGATCATGGTTTTTTTGGTCCAGGCTGGGAAAGGGCTTTTGAAGAATGTTTGCTGGATATGCAGGTTTTCTCTTCTAAAGCAAAACTCTGGGGAGGTGTGAACTCAGAAAAGGAGATCCCATTTAAAATTTTAAACAGCACAAAAGCACAACTGGACAGGAGAAAGGGTGGAGCAGATGGAGGAAGGATGGCAACAGAGGAAGGCTAGGGCAAAGTATCTAAGGTATAACTATTCCTTGCAGTACTTTAAATACTGATATCAGCCCCCTTGCCACATATAAATCAACACAACCCCTCTGACCTGGGGGAGCCCTGCCAATAGGCGCCTACAGGAAATGTGTCCAATTTCAGGCCAACCCCACATCTCCCCTTGGAGCTGGATCCACAGCCCTGGCTGGCCAGTGGCAGGATGCCCATGGGACTCACACTGTGGGATGAAAGAGCCCAGGAGAGCTCCCTGACCTAAAAGGAGCATCTGCACAAGAGCAATGTCCATCTGTCTGTCCATCAAGCAGCACATTCTGTCCTGGCTGTCAGACACAGCCCTGTGTATGTTGCTGCCTGATCTATATTTAGCCCCTGATGTAACTAAAGTCAATAATATTCCATTAGGGCAGCTGCTCCCAACTCCCAAATAGGCTTTCCTGCGGTGGCTCCACCTACGCATGTCAAAAATCTGGACATATACAGCAACAAAACCTCCCCATATTTATATACACAGTGGTACAGTTTTGAATATAAAATAGATGACTGTTAGCATAGTTTCACAGCCTGCTCTATAACAGTAGCAGTGCTTTTTTTACAGGAGACATTGATTCTCCTTGTCCAGGAGGTGAGTTTGAAGGGCTTAAGCTTCACTGCAAGTCAATATTGGCCTTTCCCTTTTTAGGGTATGTTTCTGCATTGGAGTGTTCCTTATCTCTGCTGCTGATGACGGGTTTGGTGAAGGGTTTTGTGGTGTTTTCTGGGAAGGAAAACATGCTCATGAAAAAGAAGAATCGCTTTCCAAATCCCACACTTAAGCCTCTAAGAAGTTTCCGTCTGGTGCTTTGTGTTACTTAAATAAAGGTCTGAGCCAGGCAGTGCATGAATATTTCTATACTACTGCTTTTCCAGAGGAAAATTCCAATTTAAACATTTTGTGTTTCCTTTTGGTTTTGCTGTGAAATGCTACAGAAGGAATTGCAACGCAAAGCACTAGAGAATTGCAGTTCTCTTCCACAGCCCAGGGAAATGCAGGAATTATGGGGATTACCAAGATAAAGAAAAGTTAAAGGTACAGACCTGAGAACACAAATGGGGAGGGGGAAAAATCTCATAGAGCTTCTGCAAAAGACCCATATATCCTTTTACATGATGTATATAGTGAAAATACATTAAAAAGTAAAAAAATAAATAGTTGAGTAAAAAAAAAATATTCAAGAAGCACAACTTAGACCTGAAGTTAATGCTGCCAGTGTTCAATTCCTTGGTCTTCGTCATGTGTGCTAAAAGGGCACAGACAATCTCTGTTGGCATTTCTGAGCAAATATAAATATTTCTTCCACTAGCAAGGCACATTTGGGAATACAAACTGATGACTTGAGAGCCTGCAGACATGTTGCCATTTAGATCAGTGGTTAAAGCCAAGCCAACCGTTTATTAAACAATGTCTATTCCCAACAGATAGCTAATAGTTTTTAGGAAATGAACAAATGCTTCTTCATTTTGAATGCTAAAAGTTTAAATTAAACATTATAAAGGATGCAAATTAACTACCATTTTGTGCCTCCAGAGAGGTTTGGTTGTAATGAAAAATTTTTCTTAACCATGCAGCCCAGAACATAAAAAAACATCTCT
>VYZT01052894.1:2937-17607 GCA_013400735.1 Pomatostomus ruficeps
TCCACCCCCCCCCCTTCCCCCCCCCCCACCATTTTCCCCCCATTTTCTTCAATTTTCTCTTCTTTAGGTAGCTAAACTTAGACTCACAGAATCATGGAATGGTTTGGGTTGGACAGGACCTTAAAGATCATCTTGTTCCAACCACCCTGCCACATCTTCCACTTGACCTGATTGCTTAAAGCTCCATCCTGCCTGGCCTTATCTGTCTGAAAAAAATAAATTTCTATTTGAAAAAAGCTCTTCACCTCCCATGTCTTAGAGCTGTCATAATTTGGGAGAGAGGAGCCTGCTCAACTGCCTGGTGAAACCTTGGGACAGGCAGAGCCCCATATACCCCAACGACTAATCTGCCAAGTAATTCTGACTGAATTTGCTCACATTTCTTTTTGGGAAAAGACTTGGCCTGACTTTCAGCAGTCAAAGATTCCTGTGCCCAGGAAAGGAGTGGTGACATCTCCACCTGTGCCTAAGTCTTTGGAAGCCAGGAGGTGTTTTACAGGATGACTGTTGAGACAAACCACGTGTTGTTTCAGGTGTCCAGAAGGCTGCACATGATGTTTTTCAAGAGCAGCCTGGAGGGCTGGTACATAGTCAGCTGTCTTTTTGGTTATGGTGGAAAAACGTGCAAAAAACCTGAAGAGTAAAGAATTTGCATCAGGGTACATGAGCTCCCTCCCCATCCCAGTTCCTGGGTCTGCTTTACAGTTACTCAAAAGCTGTGGGTTGCTTGAATGTCCAGTAGCCTCAGAGAGGACATGACAAAGAGATGCCTCCAGACAGTGATTCTGAACTTCTCTTGACTCAGTTTCCTTCTGCTGCCATGTTAAATCCTTTGCATCATTCCAGCCCACTCCTGGATGCTGGGATTGACAGCCCCTGGCTGCTGCAGGTGTTTATCACAGCAGTTTTTTGCTGTCCATCCTCCTCCCGCTCTCTGCGTACTCAGGACTGCTCACTTTTCTCCTAATCACTAATATTTCACAGGAGGTTTTCTCAGCCATCTGTGACTTCCTTCTGCACAGTCCATGCAGATAGGGAAGGCACCTACCTAGCTTTTGTGTCCCACAGTGCAGACACACTGAAGGCGTGATCCTGAAGGACAAACATTTAATTCCATGGCCAGATGCTTAACGGTGCTCAAGGCCACCCTGTGCTGGAAGCACCTGGAGCAGTAGCTCAAAGTACCACACGGAAAATTCAAATACCATGAACGAAATATTGAAATATTCATATTTAATTTAAGGTTAGTAATGTTGTTCGGAAACGGAGGATGATTTTAGACCCAGAATTATGTTGTGCTCAGTGTAGTATCAAGAGGAAAGAAGCAAGCTTTTGTTGCTGTGGGCAAGTGATTGAATGACAATGCCTGGACCAATTTTAAGTGTAGGGTAAAACAGACAGTGATGAACATATTAGCTATGATGTGAATAAGTATTTTTTTACTGAAATCTTGGAGAAAAGGAAAATGAACAGCAATAAGTGTTGAACCTGTGAGTCAGACTCATCTCCATGTTAATACTCACGGAGTGATCACAGACCTGTGATTTCACTGCGGGAACACACCACTTGAGGAGGGCAGCAAATACTCAGGTAGCTGCCAATGTCCAGCAGGGGCAGGGAAAAGATTAAAAAAACGGGTATTAAAGAAGGTCCTGCTTCTTTTTTTCACCCATGCATATCCCTTCTTGTGCAGGCTTATCAATATCCCATCTCACAGCCTTACTACCTTTTTTTTTTTTCTTGGAGCTATGTAGGGGATCCACAGGAAATGAATTAAGCGAAAGACATGAGAAGTAATAAGCAGTTGCTTTGTCTGGTGGATCTTTGGCTGAGATAATCTGAATTCAGTGAAGCTGAACTGATTAGTAAGAGGTGGTGAGACTTGGTAACACTGACTTCAGTGGTAGTGCTATTTTCTTTTTTTTTTTTTTTTCCTGAGAAAAGGCCAGTGAAAAACTGGAGATTAGCAGTTGCTCTTCCATTCCTGCATCCTGCAGGAATCCTGTGGATTCTGCCAACCTTTCCCCTGTTCTGTGACACTCCTCCCTCCTTCACTTCATAGATTGGCTTCACAGATTCTCTTGAAAAAACTGAAGCTTTTGGTGCTTTCCTTCCACACCTTTCCTGCTCAGTAGGGTTGCCAGTGCCAGAGTGACTGTGAGTTGGTAACACACCTGGGAGAAAAAAATTACTTTGGTGATGATCCCCTACAATAATTTTTTAATGTTTATTGAAGATTATAATGTAAAATAAATGACATTAGAACTGTTAAGTTTCAAAGAAACCTGAGTAGGCCTTACAGTGCTGTTTCTAGATCTTGATTAATAGATGGTGTTAGAATCTGGTTCATGTGTGTGATCTTGATAAAAAGTAAAAAACTTGTAAAAAACTGTAGAGCTGAATTTGAATGGTCATGGAGTCTGGAGGAGGAGAAGACTGATCTGGGTGTTATGCTTGCTTCACTTCACTTCCTGCAAAGTGCCTGTGCCTGGCACTTCCTCCCTCTGACAAGGAAATCTTGGTAACTGAGGTACCTCCCAATCCTTTCAAGGGCTGTCTGTGGGTACCAGCTGAGTACCCCAAGATGGACAAGGTGTTCTGATGGCTCTGAGTTGGAAACAGGCTGGGGCTGCAAGTCCTGAGCAGTGTCCAATGCCCCAGGTTGTGTCTTGGGTCACCTTGAAATTGCTGAGATGGAGTTTCTGGCCCATTGCAGTGCAGCTGGACAAAGGGATGGGCTCTTTTTATTCCCCAAGCTCTTTTGCTAGACCTTTTTTTTCCCCTCCTTGTTCTCTTAAAGCAATGAACCCAAAAGCTTCTTCATGGATATTTAGTGCCTCAGAGAAAGTGATCCACTCCCTTCCCAGTGTCTGAGCAGTCACAACTGAAGCATTTGTCACTAAGATATTATTTTAACACAGGCTAACATTTTGGGATAACTGGCATAGCAGAAGTTTGGGGGTTTTTGTGGGTTTTTTTGTGTTTTTTGTTTGTTTGTTTGTTTGTTTGTTTGACTAAGTTTACCTTTTCAAGTCACTCATAGAGAAGCTGTTACCAGGATGAAGGCCCTTTAACTTGATGAAGAAGACACACAATACAAATCTGATAATTTTTTCAGGAACAGATAATTCAGCCCCAGTTAAATATACTTCCCTGGCAGAGCGTGTGCAGTCTTTACTGAAAACTGATCAGCATGCCAAGTTTCAGTTATTAAATATGAGTTTGGGTTGTTCGAGGATGAAAGAAAGTAATGCTTTTTCTTGGCATGTGAGTATATCAGAAACATGTATGTTGAATGTAATCAGACGTGAAATGGAGAAAAATGAGCTTGCAGAAAAAAAATAATTAGACTTTCCTCACCTGAAGAAAAAAACACAAGTTCCAGATTCAAGAAGTAGTTCCAAGTTGGTTAACAATTAAAACCAGTAGAAATGCTAATTCCATGTGAAAGGTCTGTGCTGTTTTTGGCTGTGCCATAAATAGGCTGGTGTAGGATGTGGTTAGCCAGGCCAGAGCCCTATTAAAATGAAGGTATTTACTGGGCAGCTGGAGTGGTGTTTCTTGCTGAATCAAAGAGCCTCTTTTCTATGTTCCACGTTGAGGTGTTAGCAAAAGAAACCAAGACAGCACGAGCCTTTTTCCCCCTTGAAAAGCCAGAGAGCTGCCTCAGCCCTGGGGAGCTTTGAAAGCAGCCTCTGGACACCTGCCCTCTGCTTGTCTCTGTTCTTATCCCAAAGCTTTAACAGTAACCCATGAGTGTAGATCAGCCCCTGGAAGGAGGACAGGCAGCCCAGCAGGACCATCCCCAGACCCACCACAGTAGCAAGAAAAGCAGCTCCAGCAATTTACTGCTTTGGCATTTCAGCTGAACTTCTCACTCCCTAGTGTTTGCTTGCTGTGCCTTTGTTTTCCAGTCTGGAAATGCTGGTTTTGAGCCCTTTTGTGCCCATCTGTGCACTTAGCTGTGTTCTGATCATGTGCAAAATGTAGCTCCAAGTGCAGTTTTGTGTCTTGGATGTCCATGGCAGGTCACAGTAGCTACCAAGCAAGACTGCAGGAAGTCTCCTCTGATCCAGTATCTCCACTGTTTTTTGTGATTTCTTTACGTCCCATGGAATGGGATTGCTGCAGTGGGTGGAAGAAGGGGGGGATTTGCTGACGCTTGTGGCTGGGTGTTTGTCTCAGGCAGACACGTGAACCAGTCCTCAGGTTTTGACAGAGAGCTCACAGAAGGCTTCACCCAGAGGTTACAACTGCCAGAAGACAAATGCCTGGGGCTGTTTCTGCCTTCTTGTGGACACCTGCCTTTGGTGTGGGCAGCAGAGCTGTTAAGGACTGACCTCACTGTCATAGGTGACATGTGTCCCTTGACCCCAAGATGTGGACACAGGACTCCTGCATGTGGAGTTGTTATTTTGGCTTCTGCACCTAGCTTTCCATCTCATGGTGAGCATGGGCACAAGGAGTGGGTTGTGGGGCGGTCTTGCCCTGCTACATGGCCAGGAGGCAGCTGGGGTTGTGCCCGTGAGCTGGGAGCTGTGACACAGACACAGACAACGTGTCACCGCTAAATCACTCAGGGTGGCTTTGCCTTTGTGGCTGCCTGCGTCCTGGAGGTCTGGAGGAGCTGGTTGAGATTCCCTTCACAAGGCAAAAAACATGACCTAAAGGAGCCAGGAGTGCAGTGCTGAGGTGGGAAACAGGTTGTTTTCCTCCCTTAGCCATGAACCTTCACAAATGCCAGCCAGACTTAGTTTTTAGAGTTGCTGGATGTGTCCTGCTAGACATGAGTGTCCTGCTGTTTGGCACAGCAGTGTTCCTGTCTGGTATCTAGTGAACCATTGCTAAGAAAAACAAAGAGTAATAGTTTGGTGAAAGTGCAGAGTCGATAGTGCTGAGTAATGTATTTGCATACTGGCATATGCTCTATGAAAGTAAATAAGATTATGTCAAACTCATCTGGAAGAGAGTTAATTTAATATCCTGGCTAAAGTTATGCAACCAGAGGGAGGCGGGGGTGCAGGGGGTGGATGTAACAGACTGGCTGATGAAGCCTAGGGGACAAAATGTCCTGGTGGAAATTGTATGTAGCACAAAAGAATGTAACATAAGAACCCAGCAAAAGAGCACTGATTCCAGGCTGCTTGTGTGCACCCACAACTGTTTTCCTGTTAGTTTTAGGAAGGCATGGGCTGATGAGAGGAGGGGAAAGAAAATAATTATCTGCAAGGCAGATTTGATGTCTCCTTTATAACGAGGTCCAAGTTGGTTCTTGGTCCTGATTCAGGACAGCCCCTGCAGGACACAGGACACACACAGGGCGTGAGCAGTGGATGGATAGTGGCCAGGCTGTGTCCAAGCTGAACAAATGCTCAGGTCCTGTTTCCAATAGCTGACAGCCTGCGAGAGACGATCCCCTCCCAAACAGGTTGTGGGCTAAGGACTTGCAGGACTTCAGGGGTGTTTGGGCTTGGACCCAACCTTTCCATTTGAGCTTTGATTTTTTAACAATTTGTTTCAGGCACTTGATTTGAGCAGCTCCAGATTTTTAGGCAGCTTCATTCTGGGCTCTCCACAGAAGCTTTGTGTAGTTCATGTTCTCTCTCTTCATTGTAGGCTTGGAGCTAACTTTGCTGTAGAGAAATGAATGTGCTTCTTGCAATAAGCAAAGTTTGAAATGCAGACCAAACCCTTTGAAGGTTTTTGTGTTCGGTATTGCAGATCACAGCAGACAAAACTCTTTACCTCCCTGCCAATAGTCACGTTTCCAAATTCAATCTCACCCTCAACACTAAACCCAAGGAGTGAGTTATTATTTAAGAATGATTTCTTCTCCAAGAAAATGCAAGAGTGAGGTTGTCAGATATATCAAGATTTGTGCGCAGTTATATCAGGGATACATGGTCAGAACATCGTGAAGGGAGCATTTCTGTGCTGTTTGAGTCAGCATCCGTGTGCAAACACTTGGGGAAGGAATGCCTTCAAGCATAATCACAGAGTGAGGATGGGGCATTTTAGGACACAATTAATGTTTACAGTGAGGAATATGGATGGCACATCTACCTCCAGAAGCAGTGGGCACAAGAAACTTGATGCTATGATATCTGATGTCACTAAATGCTTCTGCATGGTTAATTTGAGAATGTCTTTTGTGTAAAATTGACATAGGGCTTGGAAGCTTCTTTGTCTTTGTCCAGGAGCTCTGCAAAGACTCTGAGCCTGCTTCTCACACTGCAGTGCAAGCAGTAGTTCCTGTGGCTGTGTACCCTCATCTGGTTGAGGGGGAAAACCAGGGCTGGTCTAGAAGGGCAGGCAATTGTACCTTCTTGCTCTCGGTGAGGCAGATTTTGTGGTCTCGTTGTCAGCAGGGGGGACTGATAATTCCAGACAGTGCAGCAACTATTTAACCGTGTTCACTGACTCCTCAGCAGGAACCCAGGCTGCAAGGGTCATCATCTAAGGTCAGGTAGAAGGAAAATGAAGCTGGAGATTGTTGGCTCCTTGCAAAACGGGAGGAGTCACAGGAGGAGCAAAGGCACTTGAATATCAGAGAATTTAGCTGCAGCAAAGAAAAGTAGCCAAAAGCACTCATTCTCAGCACCCAGCTTTAAAGGAATGCTTCAAAGAAAGGGCCCAGTCAGTCCTGTGAGGGGTGGCACTTGGATGTCACATCTGTTGTGTTGTGAAGCCTGATTATGACAGAGTCACGTCTTCCTGGGAGCAAGTTTTACCTTGGTGGCATGAGTGAAGTGCTGTCAGCACCCCAGGAACACTCCTCTGGCATTAAATCATCTGGCACATGAAGCTGGAAGCTTGAAAGAGAGATGGATAAGGAGCTGGGGGTAAAGCTAGAGAAAACATGATTTGTCCAGGGGCTTTTCACTGAACTTGAAAGTGAAGTCTCTTGAGTCTGGAATGGCCACAAAACAGAGAGCTGGAGTCTGTGCTAGGGAGGAGGGAATATGTACCTCAGCAGATGAGCACAATAAAGAAAATAACATAGAGCAGCATCTCCTAAAGGAAGGTTTCCCACTTAAAATCAACCAGTGTGGACTGGAGCAGCATTCAAACACAAGCATGTCCTTCAGATTTCTCTGCCCATCCTCCATCCTGTTGTCCTCTGTCCTTTGCCTTCCTCACAGGGCAGCCCAGAAATGATGAGAAACAGACCAGCTCTGAGTGAAGAACCTGCCAGGATTATCACAAGAGAAGAATAAGCAATACGTTCTGCTGGAGTGTAACATTTCTCCATGCAATTCCTTTGCAAGTTCTTGCTAATTTATGAGAATGTCTTGGACAGAGGCTGAAGCTGTTCTTGATAAACCTTGTGACCGTTTTGATTCTGTGAGAACTAAAAGTCTCCAACTGGGTATTACCTGTGAAAGAAAATAGTCTCCAGGGGAACAGTAGTCCTTTATCATGCATAATATACCTCTGCAACCTGCACCAGTGTCTCACCACCCTCACAGTAAAAAATTCCTTCCTAATATCTGACCTAAATTTGCCCTCTTTCAATCTGTATCCATTACTCCTTGTCCAGCCACTATCGTTCAGTCCTGTCACTACAGTGGCAGTTTCCCATTGTAATGTGTCCCCTCCATCACTCAGTACCTGTACAAGCCACCTGTATCTTCCTGAAATCCCTGTGGGGTGAAAAAACCCAGTTTCCTCTGCTCTGGTTCCTTTTGGACAGAGGCAACAGGTCCTTAATGGATGCTTAAGCATTAATTGCTTTAGGGCTCATGAGACATTTGAGACACTCATTAACCACAGTCGATAAATTCGTCCAGCTTCTGGAAGAAGCAGAAACAGAGCTTAAATCTCCCCAATCTTTCTTTAATTTCCTGAAACAAGGATCAGCCTGTCTTTTTCTTTTCCCCCTCCTGACACAGTACTATATACACTTTCCTCAGCTGTTTTCTTTTCCTGTGCCAACACCCTTCCTTGGCTGCGCCTGGCCATTTCCTAATTCTTTCTCTTTCTCTTTCACCTCTTATTTTCTTTTTTTCCAATTTTGTTTCACTTTCTCCTCCTATTTTTCCTATTTTTCCTTTTACTTTTTTTTTTTTTTTCTCCACCTTTGTATTGCTCCAGCCCACCTGATCTCCACAGGGAAAGCCATGAAATAAAATAGGCAGTGTGGTGGCATGGGCAGGTTTGTGCTGGGCCTCTCTGGTTTTTTGTGGGCAAGATTTTCAAATCTAGTTGTAACCCTTTTCAAATCTAGTTTTCAGTGCCTCAGGCGATATGTTGGTGTGGAAAACCACAGGTTTATTTATGAGGACTCTCTTAGGAAGATCCTTAAGGACATTCTCACTGTCAGGCATGTGTTTTAAGTCATGTTCCTAAATACATCCTGGTGGAGAATGCTGCTTTCCTCACACAGGATAGGATCCTTAAGCTTTACACTTGCTCCATGTGTGGCAGATCTGTAGAATCAGGCAAAGGTTTAAGGGCTGGAAAAGACTGTTCTGATAATCTTGAGAGATGTCTGGAATGCCAGAGGTCAAATAACCCCTGCTTCTCCTTTTAACAGCCAGTGGAGACACAGTTAACTTTATTGTGGCTGCTATCTTATCACCACCAAATAAAATGCTCCCAGACTGCTGCACGTCTGCAATTATCTGCCCGGCACAAGAATAATATTTTTGCAATGTCATGCTTGCTGTCGTCATGGTGTTCACTTGCAGACTTAATTTCAGTTATTAATTGTACTGTCGTGTTTGCTGCAGCCCTGTGCATCTGCTGGTGTGAGAGGACTACAGATGACCAAGTCTTCTGCTCTAGGCAATGGTCTTTCTGTTAAAAGAAGAGAAACAGAAGCACAGGGCAGTGGAATGAGCAAGGAATGGGAAAGGCTCTGCACTCCCAACTGGACCAATGCTGTAAGCCCAGAGTCAGTGTGCCTTGGTTTGAGTGAACCCTTGTAGAGGTTCAATTAAAAAAAAAAAAGTGATTTCTTTTGCCATGGATTACATAGGCTTAGTTTTTGTGTTGTTCTTCTCTATCTACCGTTTCCTACAATACTTAGAGTAGAATACCAGAGCTGCTAAAACTGTTTGAAGACCTGGCCTTAGTTCCAGCAACAGGTAGTTGAGTTGAATCCTGCCTTCCTGATCCTGAGTAAAAGGTTAGCTGGGGTTTTTAAATGGCTCTGCAAGGTGACAGATCATGCTTGCAGGTGCCCTGTTTCTTTTGACTCTTCTTTATCTAAGTTCTCCTTCACTCTTTACCCTCTTCGTTTTCCACAAACTGAGGTTTCAGATTGAAAGTCTTGCTTGCTGTGCATCAGTTTTGACCAGTCAAGCAGATAATCAAGCTTCTGTGCTGCAAAAACTCATTCATTTGGGCCACTTCCTAATTTTCCTACTAAAGCAAATGAAAAAAATTACCCGCAGTCTTCATGGAATGTCCTTTGNCTCAATCCCACTGCCAACATCTCTCATTCCTGCTGCCCTGCAAGCACAGCTGAGGACCCCAGACAGGCAGAAGAGGAAATCCTGATTCCTGGAGGCAGAGAGGGAAAGTGCAAGTTAGGTTTGTGCCATGTTCTGAATTACAGCGTAGCAAGTGCCGGAGGAACAACTTTTCATCCTGCCAAAATGCAGGATGGGTGTTTTCCCTTTTGTTCGCCGTCTGTAGCAGGGCTGATTGTGCAAGATCACCTGAAAGGAAGCCAGAGGACTTTTCCCTTGGTTGTGTGGTTGGTTGTTTGCCTCTTCAGCTAGAATGTCTCAGGAAGGATTTTCAGCCTTGTGCACGGTGCTGCCCTGAGGCACCTGATCCTGAATTGTGTCCGTGGCTGGAGCTGCCTGGCACTGGGGAGAATTGCTGCAGACTGACTCCACTTCCCAGTTTCCTGGGGCAGCATCTCCGTTTCTATTTACAAATTTCCCAGGGGCAGCACTGAAGTATTTTTGAAAACTGTTCTTTGTCATAGATATCTGCATTTCTGAAGAAAACCCTCTGTACAACCTCTGCACCTGGGCCAGGCAGTGCTGTGTGCATTGCTGGTAGTGAAGTGGTGATAGGGACCCTGATATCCAAGCAGAAATCCATCAGATTCAACACCTGTATCTGTGCCCAAATAGCCAGCAGCACAGCAGAGAGGTGGTGTGGCTTGCAGAAGAAAGTGTCTTTGTGGAAGCCCTGGCAGCAGAGACATGGCAAGGCTGTGAGGTGACACTCACCCTCTTCACCTGAAAGGATGCCAGAACCTGGTGTTTTGGTGTTCCCAGTCCTTGTCTGGGATGTTTAGCAAGCAGAATAGACTTGCTGGTGTGTGAACTTGCCCTCCTCATGCCAGTGAGGAGGGCTGACTGCTCTGCTTGCTCCTGGCTTTCACAAACACCCAGATACTGCTGCACGTCTGGCAAAAGCCTGTGTGCTCCTGCCGTGGAGCAGTGACAACTCTGCATGAGTTGTGTTGTGATGGTTTATTATGTCTGGTGCTGAGTAAGCTTCAAAATGCTTGGAAGTTCAGTGAATCACTTGAACTGTTTTGGGGCAAATCAATTCCTGGACCAGAAGCAGTTTTTCTGAGCCCTCACAAGAGCCTTGAGTGGTCTCCACTTGAGAAAAAGAGGCAAAATGTGAAATATGCCATAAGTGCAGAGGTGGCATTCAAAAGCTTCTGCTGAAGGCAGGGTGCTGCAATGCTGTGTGGTGGTCAAGCATCCAGAAATGTGTCCTTCCTGCCTCAAAATACACTCCAGCTGGGCAAAACAGGCAAGGGATTGTAAGGATTGCTTGTGGTGCACAGAGCCTGAGCCTCACTCAGGCCGGAAGATCACCCCATCACAGACCAACCCATATCTTGTTTAACTTGTGGGGGTGTAGCAGCTGCTTAAAATGAATTTAGCAGAGAGGATAGCACTGAGCACTAATTACAGCAAGTATTTTATAGCAGGATAGAACCAGCTCTGACCAACGGCAAATATCTACATGCCATGTTAAGGTAAAAATGGAAACCCAGAACTCTTTTGAGGAAAAAACTGAGGTGAGGTCCGTTCATTTGTTACACTGAAGCCTCTGGTCCTGGGACAGTTTGGCCCTGCAAGGAGTTTGACCCCAGTTAAACTCTCAGGTTTTGCTTCAGTGAGATGGACAGATATACTTAACTTGCAAGGCACGCATGTATGTGTCATTCCCTGGAAATTGTTAGGCACATACACTTAATTAGACCTATACACCTTTGGATTATTTGTTATAATGATTAAATCCTTACTAATGACTCTGATAATTAATGGGTAGCCTAAAAATTGCCATTTCCCGGCGTCTTAAAATAAAACAGTGATGTTTTGAAATTAAATTCTTGAGTAGGAGGTGGATGTCAAAATACATGTTTAGTTACATGTGGTGAGCCTGGCAAGATACGTTTTCAGAAGCAGGGATCTAAAATTAGGTCTTAAAGACACAGTTGGAAAGCTAAGTAAACAAGGTTTTTCTAAGGCTGAGCACCCATGAGCTGCCAGGCAGGAGCACCAAACAGAGATTTGAACAGTTGTGTCACCATTGAAACACAGCACCAAGCTCCCTTGATCCTCCAGCAAGGGTTTAGGTCTGAACATCCACATTCACACAGCCAGGTACCCTCTGGGTCTCTGAGAGCTGAAAAGGCTCTCCTGGAAGCGTGGATGAGCAGAGGAGGCACAGGGACTCAGGCAGACTGGAAGTTGTAAGCATTTAAGATGGGGAAACATATGTTTCTGCTTCCAATTTCAAAATCCTCCAGCATTTAGATTTGTCCTGTGAGTTGTGCAGTTTACGGCGTCCTTAGAGATTCCCGTCAGTTTTCACACGGCGAGCTGGCTGTCGCTGATGGTGTTACCGGGAAGGAGGGTGTTGTCTCATCCCTGCCTCTTTAGAGCAGTACCCACTGGTGCCTGGGGAGCCTGGTCCTGGAATACGGGGTGAGGATGGGGTATTACGTTTCTGCACCCTCCACTTCCCCACCGAAGCTCAAACGCGCCAACACATACGTGTATTCCTTTGCTCGCGTGGCAGTCTCCCCCCTGCTTGCCAAGCCCATCGTCTCAGCTCCCCAGAGAAGGGTGGGATACTGATGCAAGGGGCTGCATTAGATGGCTGCTCCCCTCCCTTGAACCAGAGTCTGATGACATGTCTGCTGAAATGCGTCAGAGGGCTGGGGAGAGAAAAGCGAGAGTGACAGAGAGACGAGTCTGGGTGGAGGGACTTGGTTTTAATTAAAACGAGCAAAGCCGTGTTTTCCAAGCCCCAGATTGCAGTCCAGTCTAGCAGTAGCTGCTGAGTAAAAGCGGATTTTCAGGTGGCTTGGTTGCTTTCCAAGGGATCCTCTGCTGTGGGAAAGCTGCGGTGCCAGGACACATTTGGCTGGGGATTAGTGGGGTGCTCAAGCTGGAGGAGACCACAGGAGGGGCCTGAGGTGGGACTAGGCAGTGCAACTAAGCTGACAGCCCCAAAACATCTCAGCTGCAGAGCAGAAATGGCCTTTTCCTGGCCAGGAATGTGGTTTTTTTCACTCCCTTTGGTTAAAAGGGCAAGCACACAAGTCTGTTCTAGAGTTCTCACCAGTCACTGGGAGGCCTTGGGAAGGTCCTGGCCCTGCCACTGGCCATGTGGCAACACCCTTAACTTCCGCACGTGTCTGTAGTCCCACCCAGCTCATCGTTAGTAGTGCCTTCAAGCTGCCCAAAGCCAAAAACTTCCTCTTTGTACATTTTTTGTGGCGTGTGGCACCATTCTTGTTTGAGTCCCCAAGCACCACCATGGCAAGAGCCACACAAGAGAAACGGAGGAGATGTCACAGAGCCTCCTACAGTCTCCAGCAGCTCCTCCCTCTCCCTGCACCCTGTCCCCAGCAGTGACATTTCCTCTTGCATGGGATAACTTGCTGCAAGAGAGAGCTGGGGGTTCAGATGGCTGCTTAACCTAGTCCCAGTATCCAAAGCTTAGGAAAATGCTGGCATTTTGTCCGGGATCTTTTTTATTTAGAGGTAGAATTCGTGTGTGAGACAGTGGTCCCCTTCTCAGGCATGCCCGTGTTGTCCCTGCTGAGAAATTTTCTCTCTGCTGTCATTCTGGAGTTCCCTCTGCATTTGCCTTATGAGTTGTGACCCTCACTGTGCTGTACATTGCCCTGGAAGCCAACTCTAACTCCATGAAGAAATCCTCACAGTGCTCCAATTCATCCACACTGGGAAAAAAACTTCGAATACCCCTGGGAAAAATACAAACAAACAAAGCTGGGGAGCTTCCTGGCATTGGTTTCTGACTATGCCTCAAGAGGACTGGAGACAAAACCACTTCAGACCTCTCTTTTTTGGGATGGTGTCTGGAGGCTGCTGGGTCCCATCAAGTTATGGCAGTGCCTGATGTGGACCTGCATTTCTGGGTTTACTTAACGAGAAACAGCCAGGCAAGAACAGGAGATGAACTGTGACAAGCTTGCTGCTGCTGCTGAACATGATAAGAGGGCTGAAATTCTCTCAATAGATGTTGAGTTTTGACGTGGGAAATTAATGCAGTTAATTTCTTCAAGATGTAGCATCTTTTATTTTCTTCAGCCCTCTGCTCTGCTTGGATCAGCGATGCAGCAGCAGTGACACTGTTCAGGAGCAAGGTTGGCTATCCATCCCTCCATTGCATCCATATGGAATCAGTCAGATCACCTTTGGTTTTCTCTCAGATCTCTGTGCAGAGCCCTGTCAGGATCCCTTGTGTCACACAGCCTGGTTCATCTGCACGAGGACATGCTTGAGGGCATTCCCTGGGAACTTCTCTTTGGAAAAACTGATTCACCACAGCTGGACACAGCCTGGCTTTCAGAGTCCAGCTGGAAAAGGAGAAACCCTGCTGATTCTTACTCTGAGCCTTGGTTTCCCACCTTTCAAAGGAAGAGAACCCCACTACCCCATGGGAGGATGCCAGAGGGATGGATGTTAGCAGCTGTAGTCGCACATGTGGTGACACTTGGTGTCAGGGACAGGCCTGTGCTGCTCCTGAGGTGTGGCCATCCGTTGTGCACGTGACTTGAGCACAGTGACGTTTCCATCCTGCCAGCTGTGGTAAAAAAAATCCAGCCCCTATGAGAAGAACAAACAAGGATTTGTTTCCTTTTGCTTTGGAGCGTGCCTAGAATTTGCCAGGAAGATTTTAATGCACTGTTCATATAAGACAGAGAATCTTTCCTTGAGCCAAGCCAAATCTACTCTCTCGGACAATAGGAGGGATTTCAGGGAAGTGAGCTGATGGTGCAGGTGCAGGGCACTTTCTCAGTTGGAGTCTTTACAGTGAGAAGTTTGAAGTTGCTTTTCCCTTGCAGGTGAAAGTCCATGAGAAAATATTTGCAGGACCAGTTGATGCCCCCAGGTGCCATCTCCCTGTTCCCAGCTTGATCTGTCTGCCACACCAGCTGACCCATGTGGGTGACCTTTTGTGGAGAGGCTGGTCTGGACTGAGGGATGTCCCCTGGTCAGGGTGGCCCTTGGCTTCCCAGCTGTTGAAAAGCAGCATTTCTTTTCTATGATTGTGCAAAACGTGCTCCTCACACAGGCCTCCCGAGGGGGCTGGGCCTCTTGTTGCCTGCTTGTCCCTGCCTTCCCACTCCCTCCTTTCTTTTTTGGCAGCTGGACAGTAAGGGAACTCCCTCATTAGCTCACCAATGGCCTTAGAGGTAAACTCCCTGCT
>VYZT01052894.1:25285-41923 GCA_013400735.1 Pomatostomus ruficeps
GAAAAAAGTTTGCTGATTCCCTAATGAGGGGAAATATAATCTATATTTGGCCTCGATTTTTTTTTTTTAACAACTGAACTGCAGTTTCTTAACAACCTGTTATTTCCTATACTTATGTACATTCTTACATTTCAAGTGATCCTCGCCCCTTCCTTTAAGCTGCATGTTTTCCATTTTAAGATTTCCTGTTCAAGCTAAAGGGCAAAGATCTTGAAAATATCAGCATGAAGCTGGGCTTACTCGCAGTGTGTAAAAGTTATCAGGCTCCCAGCTCTTGGTCTGGCTGTCTCACTTTCTCCTTATCAGGGAAACAGGTCCTAAGTTCAATGTCTTTGACTCTCTAACTGATGTGCTGGACTAAAGTCCTGAATGTGTGGGCAGCCAGGCAGGAGACAGCACAGTAATATGTGTCTGTGTTTGATGGCTGTTATTGTTCTAGTGATTGGCAGCAGACACACAGACTTCTGTCTTCAGGGTGTTTCCTTTCTTTACCTTCTCTCTCTCTATTTGCCTGCATCCACTCACCTTATTTTCTCCTTGACAGCTGCAACCAGGCAGGAGTGAGTGGAGGGACAGGGCAGGACTGAGGGGGAAGGAGAACATGCAGTGAGTGGAAGCAGCACCTGAATCTTTATCTGTGCTTTAAACATTGCAATTGAATAAAAGCTGTAAGACTCCAATGCAGGTATTCCACAACACCCATCCAACAACAGCTTCTCTATTAGAATTTGGGTCTGGACAGGCAGGCAGGGACAGCTCTGTGGTGCCTGGTGCCTCACAGGGGATCCAGCTGTGGGTCTGTGGGAGAGCAGTGGAAAGCAGGAGCACCCCAGCCACTGCCGGTGTATTTGGGGGGATGGATCCTTTCCCTCCCCTCCTCTTCTCGTCTCTGCCCTGCTCTGCCACCAGGACAGTCTCTAGCACCAGGGGCTGCCCGCAGCCAGGCTGACAGCTCCAGATTCAGCTGGATTCTGTGTAGATGCCGTGGTTGCTCCTGCACCAAGGGGCATCCTCTGCCTTTTCCCTGCTGCAGGGGCTCAGCTCAGGCTTGCCTGCCCCTGAGCTCAGGCATCAGTCGTTCTCCCTGGGGTCCCTCCTGGCTTGCCGTTACAAACAGCTGCCCCTAATCAAAGTAGCTTCAATGAAACCAAATCCATGAGGGGGGAGCAGGGCAGTCTGCAGGGAACTGATCCTGGAGCTGGCTGTGCTGCTACTGAAGCATGTCTGGCAAATATGGCTAAAAATACCATGGGATGGGGAAGGAGATGCTGGGACAAACATCGGTCACAGCTGCTGAAAACTGTTATTGGCCTAAACACTTTTTCAACAAAAAGTGATTTTTTTTTTCTTTACCTGAAATTTCTTTTGGAGTACTTCATCTTTTTTAAACAAAAATAAAATCTCTGTCCCTCCCTCCAGATCAAACTTATTTCTGTTGTTGCTTTTTCCTCTGTGGGAAGGTGCAAGAAGTGAGGTGGGAAGGTAAAGAGTCACTGGAAGAAGAGAGCAAATTCCCTTTAAGTCTGCTCTTCAACCATCTTCTCTCCTTTTCTGCATCTCACGGTGCCAAAACACAGATGGAACAAATCCTGCAGGTACCACCAGGACACGGATAAAGTGATGGCAGAGACATACTACATGCAGTGGCCAGTTTGGGAAAAGGCTTTTCCTTTCAACACAAATTTTCAGGAGTGCTGCTGCCTTGTCTGCCTCTCCAAACAGCACTTTGTGTGCAGCTGATGAGACGGAGCTGGGGTTGTACGTCTGAAGAGGTATAAATGCCTGAGTCTCCTTGAGTATCACAGAGAGGTGAAATGCCTGGGAAAACCTGACCTTACAGCCCAAAGTGTGTGCTCCACAACTTGTCATTGCCTCTGCCCTCTGCAAAGCACAGGTATTGCTGGACACATTTGGAATTTGAGGGGAAGACACAGCTGAGTGCCTTTTCTTCCCAGGCAGAGGGCAGGGAGGGGCGGGAGATCACAGTGAGTTTTGGAAGGATGGAGGGTCATCCCTCTGACCACTCTGCTTGGTGCGGGGTTTGCTGGTTGGAACACCCTGTGTGTGTCTCACCAGGAGCCAGACCCAGTGAGTGCAGCCCTTTCTTCTGCTCTTCAAATCTACCAGCTGGATGCTTAGCCCTGCAGTCTCTGAGCTCCTGGAATGCACTGCCGTGAGCCTTGGGCTGGTGGTAGAGACTCTGCTCATAAGAGCAGAGCCAGGAGGACCAACAGAAGCTGTGAAGGGTGAGGAACAGGTGTTGCACTCCCTCATGATGACTCAGTGTCTGAATTTGGGAAGAAATCTGTGGGGCCCTTGGTGTACAGTGTGCTCTAACATGGGCAGGGGAGAAGGGCTTGGAGCCCTGTGCCAGTGACTGCAACGTGAGGTGACAGCAGACACCAAAAACCTGCTGTTAGAATTTGTGGTTGTGCTGGGCATCCCTGCAGAAGTCAAACAGCCTTGCCAGAGTGCTGTGTCATGCCCCAACTGGGTGTAAGGTGCATGGAGCACAGCTATTCCAGCAAGATAAAGCACATGCCCCAGGGTACCAGCACCACTGTGGATGCAGCTGATGGCCATGGAGGGACAAGAAAACCCAACCCTATTGTGTCTACCATGACTTCAGTGTTGTTAAACTGCTGCAAAGGTCACCAAAGTCATCTTGTGCCTGCTCGAGGAGCAGCACAACCTTCTCGCTGCTCAGGGAGACCCAACACCCTGGGGAGGCCCTGTCCTTGCTCAGACCAGGGCACTGGGGAGAAGGTGCCCTCTCCATTCTGCTGTGTCCCATTCCAGAGGGATGAAGGGGAAAGCCCTGACAGCCTCACCAGCTCAGGTGTGTTGTGACTGACAGAATCTCACATGTTCTGCAGAGTTTTTATTACTAATTTATTTCAGATAATTCCTCTTCTCCTTTCTGTTAATTTTTTTCTCTTAAGAATGGTACAGAACTCTTCTTCCCCCTCCTTGGTTTATCATTTAGAAAGCAAGCAACTCTTTTCCTGATACGTCTTTTTTAAAATTCCTCTGCAGGTTTTCATGGTCTTATGTTTATAATTATTAATAGGGCTAGAAGGAAATGTTGGGTCAATTTTTGTTTCTCTTGAAATTAAAATGTTTTTAACATTTTTAGACTCTAAATAACTTATTCCTTGGAAAGAGGAAGAAAAAAAAGAAATTTTCATCTTGGAAAACTTCCCAAGGCACCCTTTTTGTTTGCAAATGAATTTCTAATTCTTGATAGTAAATTTTAGAATTAGCATTTCTCAGGGAACTAAAATGTTTGCCTCACTTCCAAATGAAACTGAAGACAGATACCAAATACTTGAACTTCCAGTGAACTAAGAAGCCTGGGATTAGTTTAGCACAAGTTGCCAAACAATTACAAGTGCTGCTCTTCTTTTCCCCTAGGAATCGATTTCAACAACTACCTGCCTGAAAATGTGAAATAATCACTCCATCTTGAGAGGAAGAGCAGCCCCTTAAGCCCTCTGGCTTAGCTTCAAACACACATGAGCTGGAGGTCTCAAGCCCCTCCTGTCCCAGCAGTTTTGCTTTCACTGTGGATTTCCCCACTGCTCCAGTGTTCCCTGACCACCTGCAGATGCTTGTGCCAGGATCAGCAGAGCCTGGGTGTGTAAAGAGATTTTGGGTGGCTCCTCTGAGTTCTCAAGCCCTGAGTGCAAAGAGATGTGCTGCCCAGTGAGTGTGGGGACCTGATTGATTAAAACCCCTTGGGACTGCTGCTTGGGGGTGCAAGTGAATGGTAGAGTGATTGAAAAAGGAGGTCAGGCTGTAACTCAGGAGGTGAAAAAAAGGAGGGAGAGGTGGTTTTCTATGCTGACCACACTCTGATAGGTGGTGCAGAACTGGGGCTGCCACCTGAAAGCCAGTGTAAGGTCAGTGCAATGGCTGGGAATTCTGCTGGAACAACAAAGAGAGCCTATGAAGGGACAGCAGACCCTCCTGATGCTAACTGTGCTGGAGGAGAGGTAAATTGAGTTCCCCAGGAGACGGTAGGGAGATGATAAGGCATGTCAGTAGAGAATTTATTTTCATTTATGGCTCAAGCCTATCTAAGGCTGCTGATAAGGTCATTGTTTCCCTTGAGTCACTGTCGTCAGGCTCTATTTGTACATTTACATGATTAAGCAGCAGGAGAATCTAGCTTTATCTTAATTTGTATTTTTGTGGCTGTGTCTTCCTCGTATTTGCCTCTGCTTCTGTCTGTGCCCACAACGCAGGAGAGCTGCAATGTCTGATCGGGGCTGTGCTGACATCCCCGAGTGATTCACCCCAGGGCACGCATGGAAACCTGCTGCAGAACCAGGGTTCTATAGAACAGACACTTCCCTGGAGGACACAGTGATTATTCCACCCCCTGGCTGGTGAAAAAGATGGAGAGATTCCACTTTCTCCGAAGGTTTGACTTGTGCATGACTAGTGCATGATTAATGGACGTCACCGGCACATGACAGACGTGCGTCTGGCTGCCCTGCACAGCTGCCTCTAACTGCCTCATGGAATGTGTTCTAGATGACTGAGTCAGGGCCATAAATGTTTATTAGCCTGATGGACTCCAGAACAATCAATTAAGTCTTTATTAAAACCATTCACGAGAGGCTCCTCCACACAAAGCCGTACCAGCAAGGACTTGTCTTTCTTGGCACCCCCTGTCCACCTCCACCAGCTGGGAGTCTCTCCGACCACGATTTCTGCATGCTTGGACAAGCTGCTCTGAGTAATGCTGTGGTTCTGGTTAAAGTTTGTCACTACTCGATTTAATACCCTCTTACACACGTGGGAATAATGCGTGTCTCCTTTTTTTTTTTTTTGGATGTTTTATTTTATCCCGTTCTGTCATGTGAGTTTGGATTGGAACCAGGGGTTTTTTTCCTTTTTTAGAAACTCCCTGCTTTCACTCATAACAGGTTTACATCAAAAGAGGGCTTTCCTTCTGGTAGGGCTCAGTGAGGCAGGTCTGTTGATAACAGAGTAAACAAATAAAATTACATTACACTTTTCCCATGTCACAGGACTTCTGGAGTGGCACACAGGGCTCCACAGCTAAAATAAAGGATAGTTTCACTCTACCTGAGGACTGACTGGCCAGATGGATTTTTGTATGATGCACAAGACATGCTGCCTTTCTGGCAGAGCACTGCTATATATTCTGCCCTGTGGCTCCCATTCCCTGGGGAAGGCAGGGAGGGCTGTGAGCAGCCAGGCTGCAGAGAGGAGCAGCAGCCGACCCAGACCCCCAGGATCCTTCCCCCTCCCAGGGCACATCCCTTGCCCCCTAAGCATGGCCACTGTGGTGCAGAGGGGACAGCAGGTGGCCATCTATCTTCCCAGAGGCAGCTGGGGACATCAGGGCACCTGGGGACATCCCCCTTCACCCTGTAATTTTGTGAGGAGACAGAAATGCAGACTCCTCAGAGTTAAATGCACTTCCTAGGCTGAGTGCTCGGGATGCAGGAGCTGCCAAGGCGTTCCCTTCCTCTAGGATGTGGAGCTGGAAGCCAACAATTTGCTTGGAATGCCTTTAGCACAAATCTTTGGGGCTAATTCAGGCATCCAGGCTGATCTTATTCCATGTTTTCATTTTGTGTAAGTACCACTATTTTTCTTATTGGACAGCATGAAATCATCTGGTCTTGGGACCAGGTCGTGTCTTGGAAAAATCCTCCTCAGCTGGTCCTTGCTGGAGCTTCTCTCTGTGCAGCTTTTACTGTCCTTGAGATTTGCATCCTGATAGGTCACTCTCCATCCTAGTTTGAATCTGTAAAATGCCTCCTATATATACATAACTGACCTTTATGAGGCAAACAGTTATAAAAGTGGACGTCAAAGAAACTGGGAAAGCTGAATAAAGCCCAGGGGCTGTGGTTTGACATGTCACAAGGTATGAGATGCAGACAGAGGAGAGTTTGGTTTAATGACCTCTACTCCCCGCTCCTCCCACACACGCAGGAGAAGTTCTGCTTTGTTTGCTTTTTCTCTAGCGCACTTTCATTTAGCAAATAAGGTGATTAAAAAAAAAAGGCTGGGGAATATTTCCTGGTAGAAGCAAGAAGAATGAAGAAAAACTATTTTTAGTCAACCTATTGTGCTTTTAAAGCTAAAAACTATTTTCAACAAATTTTTGGCAGCAGGATTGTGTTGGATGAGGATCCAGACAGGAGGCCACATGGGCACACAGGGTGAGAACCACCTGCAGGTCCCTGTTTTGCCCTGAATTTCCCATCTTTCAGCCAGGAAAAGCCACAAGAACCAGCCGTGGCTCAGGAGGATCCTCGCTGGTCAGCAGTGGAGTTATTGTTTGTTACCTGCTGGTCACTAATTGCCAGCTTAATCCCGCATTTGTGTCGCTGCTGGGAGGGAGCCAGCCTGCAAAAGGGACCGTGGTGTGTTTAACCGGCCTAATTACGAGCCTCCCTAAACGCTCTGTCACAATTAGAGCTCATCACATCCTCATGACCTGTCAGAGTTTTAAAAGAGTAATTAAAGGCTTGGCAGCACCGCTGGTGTTGATGTTGAGGCGTGAGGGGAGGAGGAGGTGAAATGGCTGTGAGCAGTGGATGTCTTGCTTGCACAAGTGTCTCATTAACCTCTCTGCAAACAGATTTAACTGAGCAAGGGCTGTCACAACAAGACTAATACCTGAATCCCTTCTCTGGCTGAAAAGCACTGCAAGGCAGGGCCCAGGACAGGCTGTTTCACTGGGGAATTCAGCCTTGCAGGTGCTGTGGACAAAGCCCATCTCTGTGCCCTGGTCAGAGCAACTTCATCTGCAGGGCAGTGCCTCCAGGGAATTTATTTGGTTTATAGATGGTAAATCCCTCATGAATAAGAGACTCTGCTCGTCACAGAATCCCAGGAGGATTCAGGTTGGAAGGGACCACAGCGGGTCATCTGTGCCAGCTCCAGCAGGGTCATTCCAGAGCACGTGGCACAGGATTGTGTCCAGGTTCTGGAATATCTCCAGTGAGGGAGACTCCACAGCCTGTCTGGGCAATCTGTTCAGTGCTGGGCATTGCACAGGGAAGAAGCTCTCCCTCGTATTCAGGTGGAACTCCCTGGGATCAGTTTCTGCCCATTCCTTTTGTCCCATTGCTTCCCACAGAGCAGAGCCTGGGCCCTGCTCTGAGCCCTACCTGCAGAGAGGTATAGACAGGGATGAGGTCCCCCTTACACCCACATCTATCTATAAATGTGTCAGAAATATATATATATATATAAAAAATATATATATATAAATATACATATATATTTACATATATACATGCATATATATATATGAGAAATACACTCATGTTTCTGATTGTTTCTGGTAGCTAGAAGCAGCAATAAGTAACAGGCTGAATCACACATTCCCTTCTTCCTTGTTTTACTCATACTCCCTCTCGATCTTCCCTGACCTTGCTTCAGTGCTTTTTTGTCACATACCTTTTCCCCTCCCTCAGGTTCTGATTCATTTAGCAGTGGAATCACTGAGGCCTCTGAGTTCACCCTGTTCCTTTCACTGAAGGCACGTACAGCCACCACTCCCAACCTCATACAAGTAGCATTTCCTCACTGCTATCCAAAACAGTTGCCTCACATGGTGGAAAATTGTGACACTTGTGAATTCTGTGAAATTTTTTTCTCACTTTTAGGAGACCTGGGAGCTCCAGTAGCTTATTATAGTTTGCACTGCCTTTCAGCTAGTTGTTTTATACCCAGCACGCTCCACAGGAACCTGCTTATTGCTAATATTTTCATATTTCTTCCCACTCCTGTCACAGAGCTCTTCCTTTTTTAGTGTGGCAAAAATTTCCAGCTGCTGTTAAGGGATGAATTTCACCTTGGAAGGCCTATGTGAGTCTTGCAGGGGAGATGTTGTTACTTCTAATTAAATGGCTGGGGAAATTAATTTTTTGGTTGACTAGGATGGGGTTTGTTTTGGGGTTTTTTGGGGGTTTTTTCTTGTTTTGTTCTTTTTCTCCCTCACATGCACAGGTATGTGCCACAGCACTGGTAATTTATTATGCTTGCTTAAAATGTGTAGCATTCACTGTATTTCTCATTATTTTTGTAATTGGATTGGGCATATGCTTATGTGGTATCCAGATAAGCAGGAAGTTAGCAAGCAAGCACATTAAGTTAAATTCAGTGTAAATAAAATGCATCAGCAGCTAATTTAAAGTGATGCAGGGGTCCAGTGAGCATATGCTGGACTTGAAAGGTACCTGCAGGTGCAGCTGACTCTTTTATTTTGGTGTTCATGACTTGGCTGTGAACCAGCACATGTGAGGTCACATCAGATAGGCTTTACCTGGCTTCCTCCTCCTCTCTTTGGGACATTAGAGGCCAAGTGTGGAACCAGTCCCTAACTGGGGTAAATCTGACTGAAGGGTGGGAGAGGATGATGAGAGTGTCAAACAATGCACCACCACCGCTATTTTGCAGGTTTGAAACTACATAAGAGTGAGAATCACAGCTGCAAGGGTAATCATCCAACTATCATGGAGGTGCCTAATTCCCAGAAATTTCCACAGGAGATAGTGTTGAGGGCACTCTGGAGCATGCTACCCTGAGGACGCACTGCAAATGCCACTCTGGAGCCATTGTCAGAGCTGGAGGATGAAGCCAAATCTCTGGAGGTGTCACTCAGTGCTTAACTGAAAAAGATCTCACTGGATCCATGCAAATCCTTGTTGACCAACTCGTACTTTCCATGAGGTCTTTCAAAAGGAGCCTCTCTCTCTCCCAGTCCACCCTCACACCCGGCCCCAAAACCTGCCCCTTTCTTCCAGGGCATATGGAATTGCCCTCAGGCATGAATGGAGCTCTCTGGAGGGCCTGTGGCAGGTTGGTTCTCCCTGGCAAACTTATCTCTCAGTGTGGTCTGTGCCAGACCAAAAATTGTGGATGGAACAGTTGACAGTTTCTGCACCTTCAGGACAGTGCAGGTGTTTTGTCAGTGATTGTAGTTATGGGATTACAAAGAGGTCAGTGACAGCAAGAAAACCGCTGGACACAATCCCACCAGTGTAGCTGCATAGAATTGCTTGTTAGAAAAAAAAAAACCCAAACAAACCAACAAGACAAACCAAAACAAACAAAAAAATCACTGAAAACTTTTCTTGGCAGCTTTAAGTACTCATGAGGTGTTGTAAGTGCCCTGGGTTATCCACCTGTACAGTGTTTTCATCTCTAGGATGTATTGTGTGATATCACTGTGTTCTAAAGTATCCTTCACCAAACTAAATTGAATTTTGGGAATGGCAGTCCATTTCAGGAGAGAACAAACATGTTCTGACATAAGAATTGGAGCTGCTGAGACCATGGGCTTTGGCAGAGGCTGACAATGTCCCTGCAGTAATTCAGAGTGATCCCAGGGCTGCTCTGATGTGTGCCAGGCTTTTCTGAAATGCTCAAACCACGGCATTTCATGCTTCTCACCCTAAACACCGGGAAGGAATCCCATTCCTGCTCTGGGGAAATCTCCTGCTTGGCTGAGTTGAAGGTAAATGAGCCTTGGATGTGTCTGTCAAGGAACTACAAGGGCTGGATTGAGCACTGGACGGGGAAAAAAGAATCCAAACCTGGTCTCTGCAGTTACAAAGGACAAGATTCCCCTTGTTTTGACAGGAAGCAGGAATGTGGCTCTGCTCGGTCCTACCCGTGCCTTAACACTGCTGAAGTGTTTCCTGTCCATTTTTGTGGCTTAAAAATAATAATAAAAAAAGCTTGACTGGTCCCTAGAGGAGGAGGAAACCTTCTCCACAGGAACAAAATCTTTTTCCCCAATCTTCACGCCTCACCATATCAACTTCCTGCGTGGTCATCAGGAATGTAAATAATCAGCCATTTTCTGTATCAATAAGGATCCTTTTCAGTGTAATGAGGTGCTGGGCTCAGCTATGTCAGGACTTGATGAAGCGGAGGCTGATGTTTCTCTAAATCCTGCCCAGGGCAGTAAAAATAAAGCTTGTTCTAAAATTTCAGTCAATTTCCTTGCTTCCTTACTCCTAGAAATCTTGTTTTGGGCATACCTAGGCTGTGAAAATTCTTTGTTTATCCCTGCAGAAATCCACTAACAAAGGACTCATATTTAAAGTGACTAAGAATTTGGCTGGTCTTTCATTTGCTTCTTCTTGTTGTATAATGAAGGCCTGACACCATAGTAGTCATCATTATTAGAATTAGGGCTTTTCTGCTTGCTTTGTTTATTTAAAAAAAAATAAATCTTTAAGACATTAGATTTAGACTGAAGGCTGGCCTCCCCCTCCTCACACACACACACACTTTGTTGAAGGATTTTTGGAAGTTCTGAGGAGCAATTACTGTGAGTTCTTAATGCTGTAATTGAAGGTGTTGAATCTTCAACAAAGCCTGATTTTATTAAACTTGTGAATTAGCCCTGACATTAAATAGTTGTTAAGAACAAAAAAAGGTCTTCTTTAGAGGTTTGGGTATTTTTTTTTTCCTCCTTCATATCTTTTTTTTGGTGATTTTGCTCACCCTCAAATGGCTCGGTCGCTGCCCCTCTCCTTGGGTTCCAAGGTGTAGCAAGCACCTTCTGTAGAGTGTGAGCAGAATGTAGAACTAGGCTGATGTGCTCAGACTGCCTGCCTGTGAAAGGCCTAAAGAGCAGAGCCTTTCAGGCCATTCCCAAGATTTCTGCCTGCAAGTGGCACCGACACGAAACTCCTGCCCCAAAGGACAGAGGAAGTGCTGTATTGGGTCTGCAGCAAAATTCAGAAAAAAAAAATTAAAAAATCAGGCAAAACCATCCCCCTGCAACAAGCCAACCCAGAAATGCATTTAAAGAAGTCTTTGGAAGAAGAAGTTCAGCTCTGAAAATTAGATTTTTGCAGTTGACCCTCCCGGAATGTAAAACCTATGCCTGTTTTCAGCCCATGAATGCACATGCTAAACTGTTTGCCTCTTTTAAAATTTTATTTATAAAATCCAGTCCATAACAAGATTCATCTGTTCCATCAGGCTTTTTAGTAGCCAGAAGGGTTTTTTATTGTTGGCGAGCATGAGTTTACAAGGGTGGAGGATCATCTGGTTTTGTGGCCAGCTGTTGGCCATTGTTAGGGACTATTAAAAAGTCTTTGTACGTGTGCCCAGATATGGGTTCGAGGGGCATGCCATTAATCAGCTTCTAATTATGGGAATAATGATGAGACACCTAAGGAAGACATTTCAAAGTTGTTAAAATAGCATTCAGGTGGGGAAAATAATTCAGCAGAGCGTCTCACAAGCATCCAGGAATGATGCACTAACCAGCTCCCCTGCCACCAACCCTCCCCTTACTCCCACAAACACACAATATTGTCCTTTAAACAGTGCTGTCTGTGCATCTTTTGCAGCTCACTGTCCCTGGGACTTTGGCTTCATAACTTTTGGTGGCTTCACAGACGGACAGTGTGTCAGCAGAGATCCCCACATGATGGCCTTGGTTGTAATGAAAGGTTTCAGATAACTTGCTTTGCCTCTCATTTGCTTGGCAGCCAGCTGGGACAGGGCAGCTCGTAGAGATGCAAAGGCTTGATTGCATGTTTGAGCAGTGAAGGAATGCTGTTTGCTGATTCTTCACCTATTCACACAGCCACGTTGTCAAAATTACAGCCCACCAGCTGGTTTTAGCATGGGGGTCCTGTGGCACCTGGCAAAGGTTTCCCTCTCTTCTGCCAGGGTGAGAGGTGCTGTTTCTGGGAGGGACCACACAGGAGAAATCCTCAAAGAAGCAGCACGTCACCCCTGAGGTGCTCTTGCTTGCTCCCTGCCCGGCTTCCAGCAGCTTTTGGGGAATTTTTTAGGAATAGCCCTATTTATATTCATCAACAGAAGTCCTGCTGCCACAATGCACACAGCTCACTCTGACCCTGGCTGGTGCAAGCTTCCTTTAAGCCATGAGGAAGGTGCAAAACTTCTACCAGAACTGCCCTTTCTGCTGCAAGCAGAGTGGCTTGAGTAGATTTGCATCTGAATAAAATATGACAAAAATCAAGTTCTCGGCAATGCCAGGTTCTAGAACACAAGAGTGTTTCCAAGGTGTGCTAAAATTTAAGGAGATAAAGGACCACACTTCCACATCTGTGCTGCACATTGCAAGGTACAACCTGCTGCAAACACCTGTGTGAGTTCAGGTTAGAAACTGAAAACTTCAGAGCTCACCAGGTTAGGAGTTATTTGTAAAGCAGATCCAAAGAGGCTTGAGGATGGCATGCCAGCATCATCTCTGACCTCTTGAATTTTGGCTTGATGTGTTCAGTGTCCCCTAAAAAACCCCATGGTTACACTGGAGACTGCAAAGGACAAGAACAGATATTTACACTCCGGATTTGAACAATGCTTTCTGAGATGCTGGAGCTTGCTACCCAAAATAATGTGTACTTTGGGACTTAACTAAAATTCAACATGTATAAGGAACAAAATTACTTTGAATGGGTTATGATGGTTTTATACAGTCACAAAAGACTTAGGGAAAGTACCTGTCTGCTGCATGGGAACACCTCCCAAGAATCTGGAAGACTACTAGGTCATGTTGTATGAATTTAAGCAATGGTCTCCTCCTGTTTCTGCTTTAATATTGTCAACCCTTGGCTTTTAAAACTTATTACTCAGACTATCCTCAAAAAACATAAGATGGAGAAATCATGAGGTTTAAAAAAATTGGTAAATTGTGTGTTCTTTTTCTCAGCCTTGAGGGTTTATGTTTTCAGTCTTTTCTCTGCAACAATGCCGACTAGAAACTTACTTTTAAAACACTGGAAATAGGGAATGTTTGTGTAATCACATGACTCCAAGAAGTAGGACCTTAGGGGAAAAAAACCCCAAAAAACCAAAACAAGACCAGAACTGAAAACTTGTGATACAATCTCCAGGAGACTGTGATAAAAATCTTCTGGAAATGAATTGTCCAGATGAAGAAAAATAAGACATCAAATGAAAATAAAAGTTGTGAATTCCTATTTTCCGTCTCTGAATAGAAATCACATTGAGATTTTAGCAAAAATAAAAAATGGGGAGAATATGTTTAAGAATAAGCACAGAGACACTAACTCAATGTTTTGCCTTTCACTGTGCACGTTTAGCCTTGGCCATGCTTTTAAGCCTTTTTATGCCCCTAAAATGGAATAAGAGAAACCTTAAACACAATGGCCAGACATTTACAAGGTGTGAACCAGTGTGGTTGCACTGCAGTCAAGGGCTCAGGTCACTGAATGGCCTGGTTTCATGAGCTATTCTCTTTGGGTTTTGCTCTTTTTCAGCTGCTACTGGGGAGGATATGTAAGCCCAGCGTTTGCAAATAGTCCTCAGATGAACTCAGAGAGCATCTCAGTAGCCCTATTAATGTCACCTACCCCAGATGTCCTCCCCAAACCAATAGACTGTCAAAGAAAATATCTTTATGGCTTGCACAGACAGCAGAATCCAGCCCTTGAACAGGCTCTCACGAAGAACAAATAATGAGGCACGATTTTTGCCTTTATATTCAAATGCATGCTATTGTTCTGTAGTTACATAAGCCAGCCAGTCAGAGGACAGAAGCAACATCATATGACTTATGTAACTAACCATTGCCCAATCCTGCAATGAGATCTGTGTGGCCAGGCCCCCCCCCATGCAAAGCCCCATTGAAGTCCAGACAAAGATCACTCCGGGGCTGGAACCCTACATGGTAGAATTTATGACTATTTGCAACAAGCCACTCATGAAAAAAACTGAGAATTAATCCCTGAAGAAATGGGTGAATAATTTTTTTTTTTTTTTGATGAACAAATACATTCTATTCTGTTTGTAACAGCTTTGTGGATAATTCAGGATTCAGAAAAGAGGCAAAATCCATCAAAGCGAATAGACATTAATTTCTAATTATATGTCCGGTTCTTCAAGAGGGGCCAATACCCTTGGGCAAACAAAGAGAGGAGTCTGAAGAAAACAATCTTCTGAGAAACAATCTATTGGTTCTTGATAACTCAGAAATTCATCCGAGGTGCAAACACTGGCTGAAGTGGTTGAATTCAGCAAACATGGTCCCAAAATTCCGAAGCTGTGGCCTGCAGTCAGATGCTTCTGCAGGTCATCCAAGAAGATCTCCATGGCTGGAGGTGCTGGTGTGGCCTGTTCCAGCTTTCTGGTTTGGGGCACCCTGTTGTGCCTCAAATGCAAGGAGTGAGATCTCTTTCCTGCTGCTGCCACAGAACAAAACCTCACAGGATGCTGGAAAAATCCTGAAATGCACTCTTCTAAGGAGGGGGAGAGTAAAACAGATGGAAAAGGGAAATATTGTCAGGAATTACCAGACTGGGCAAAACCCAAAGCCTTTCTTGCCTTGTCTTCCATTCTTGACCACAGCCCAAACTGGTGCTTCCCGAGGAAGAAGCCCCCAACATATTGGATTCACATCATCGTCCCTACCACCTTCTAGAACTGTCAGCAGTGAAAAACTGTCCAAAGCTCTAAAACTCCTCCAGTGGCTGGGAGTTCTATAAAATGCCTCAGGTGTGGTGACCAGCTGGCAGCTTGCCTGGCCCTCCTAAAGCTTTCTTTGTATCTAAGAGGCTGCCTGCCACTACCCACCTGGATGCAGGTAGAAGGTTTGGGGCTGGGATTAGGCTGCATGAAGCAGAGTGTAAAGTGACACGACAGTGTGGCCACCAGCCTGCAGCAAGGGAAGCCTCCACACTGGAAAAGATGCTTCCCAGTGCTCCCCTTCAGACTCTGTGACCAGCCCTAGCAAGTGCAGAGCTGTTTCTAGGAATTCAAGGAGGTTTGCTGCTCCCTCTTGGCTCTGGTTCCTACATGGTTTCAGCCCACCTTGCTCAGAGTCAGGGTGTTTGCTGCCAATTTGCACCTGATGTCTATTTTCTAGGTGCTGTTTCCCTAAACACCAAAAAACCCCATAATTTTCTTCAGGCTGAAACAGGTACACAAGAGAATGAGGGAGGAGCAGAGGAACCACCAAGGAGTTTGCTCCAATTGCTTCTTTTTGTCCACTCCTACCTCACACTGAGTGATTACAGGCAGGGATGAAATTGTTGATGTGTTCAATCTTTCAAGATCAGACCTTCTTAATAAATAAGCCACTATGAACTTGGAAGTTCCTATTATCCACTGAGATTTGGCATAAATGAGGAGTCTGGCTGATTGAATGGGGAAATTTTTCCAAACTGAAATGTAGAGGAATATTCAGCACCCCTCTCCAGAACTACAAGACTTCCATCACAGACACCACTCCTGCCTTCAGCCCAGCTTCCACCATGTGGATTTGTTTAGAGAAACTTTTCTGTAATATCTAAAAAAACCCAAAACCCAAAGATGACTTAAAAAAAACCCTGATCAACCCCCCATAGTTTTTTATAATGAAATGGAGGTAGGCCCCAGTCCTGCACACTCTTCATTACTCGTGTGCTCTCCATGCAAGGACCTCATTGCTGCAACTGAAGCTGGGAAGTGCTGGGAGACTTTTTCTGAAAGCACTCAGTGCTGTCTGAGCTTTGTCCCAGTGAAATCGGTTTTAGGGCAGGGAAGAACAGATGTGAAAATCCCACCCAAAAAGGGACTGTTGTTTGTGGATCCGGCTGACCCACCACAACCACATCTCGCCTGCAGAGCTCCAGCAGCATTGTTTTTCTCGAGCAAGCGAATGTTAACCTTAGAGAAAAGAGCTCCAGACTGTTACCAGAGACACTGGCTGCAAATACATTCTTCTCCCTGTGTGTTCCCGGCCTCATCCTTTTCCCATGGAAATGCTGCTTTGCACAGCTGGTGCTGCCGCATCTGCCTGTGCTGGTAAACCCAGCATGGGCCTGAACACTTGTCATGATCATCTCTGCTCTTTAATTGCCAGCACATGCCCTGGCACAGCATGGGCTCGCTGCCAGCCAGCCCTCTCCAGACAATGCCTGGGCACAGTTTTGTCTGGAGGGGGCCCTCTGAGGGATGAGTATGAGGACAGTGGTGTGTCTGGATGTATGGACATGGAAGGAAGGTCCTGGCCCCTCTGAGTTACCGCTGCTGTCCAGAGCAGGTTCAGGCTCTTGGAGAAGCTGAATCACAAAACCTGTTCTGGCAACAGGCTTGGGATGCACCGCCTGCATAAATTTCAGTGAGAGGGGTGTTTTAAATCCCTCCCTCCTCCCCGTCAGCATTCGGAAGCTCCGTCACATATCCTGCCCTGGGGTTTTTGTTTGCCAAAATATTTGCTCCCTCCCTGTTCCGTGCTCCCTGCTCCTGTTGCTGGAGTCCAGATTATCCTAGACGTCTGGCTGACAAGTGTTTGTAGCACAGATTTTCCTCTGGATTCCTGAGGAAAGCAATCTGGAGTAGGTTTTGGTTTGTGGTGTCAGATGCGATCCACTACCCTCTATTGAAGGCCCTTTATCCTCCCTTGGAGTTTTTCCTCCTGGGGTTCCAGCTCTGTCAGTGCTTTGAGTTTGCTTGGATGCGTAACCTGGGCTGAGTTAAAATGTAGGAACACTCAAAACCAATTACAGTTCCTGTACCAAGGACCCTTTGTTCTAATTACAAAAACTCCAGGAGGCTACAGCAGATCTGTCAGATGAGGCTGGGAATATGAATGCTTCTTTTTCTCTCTCCCCCCGCCCCTTTTTTTCCTCCACTCCTCAACCC